>ML104185.1:0-12471 GCA_003697995.1 Taxidea taxus jeffersonii
AAAAAAAAAAAAAATCTCTACACCCAGTGTGGGGCTTGAACTCACAACCCTGAAATCAAAAGGTACGTGCTGTACCAACCGAGCCAGCCAGGCGTCCCTCCTTGTGGATGAAATGAGAGCTGGACTAGAAGTTTGTTAGTAAAACGTCTCTGAGGGTACTGGGGGCGGAGAAGCGTGTCTTCCCTTTATCAGCCCAGAGTTTCAAGAATTCCTTATGCACGATGAGAGTACAGGCCTGGAGTCAGCCCTGGTGCCATCAATCATCACAAGTGGGCCTAACGCAAAGCCCAGCTGAGTCTCTATTTCTTCTCAGTAAAACAGGGACAGTAACTTCTCCCTCCCAGGATTATGGTGGGGGTGTAAATGAGATAACACATATAAAGTGTCTGGGACAGGCCTGGCACACAGTAAATCCCCAACACATGGGAGAGCCCTCACTGTGATTCCACAGGCATTTCCTGAGCAGCACTACTGGGCCAGGCCTGTGCTAGGAGGCTAGAAGACAGAGGAATTCCACTCAATGGCCAGGCGATGGCCCCCAGCCAGGTGGGGAGACAGCCTCATGAACAACAATACCAGGCAGAGTGAGGTCACTGCTAAAAAGAGACAGCAGCCAGGTGCACAGATGCAGACCACAGGCACTGCAGACCCCAGGACGACAGAGCTGTCCCAATCAAGAGGCCCAGTACAGGCTTGGCGAGAGGCCCACACCAGTGGTGGGGGAGACATACAAAGCAAAGGGACTGGCCTCCATGCACACTGCGAGGTAGCCCTCCTGGTCCTCTTTCACCTAATTCAGATTCAAATGTTCCCACAAACCCCAAGAGCAGAGACTTAAAGGCAACTTTGGGAGGCCTGAGCTCATGGTACCTCCCCAGATGCACATGTGGGAGCACAGTGGCCGACAGTGGGAAGCTGTATGATCTCTGGCAAGTCAGGACACTTCTGGAAGCCTGCAAATCCTCAGCTATAAAATGGAGATAACGGTACTGATGTCACAGGGTTGTGGTAAAAAGAGAGACAACAACTGTAAAGCCATTAGCCAAGTACCTGACACAGGTGAATAAAGATTCGTTAGAGTTAAGGGGGAAAAAAACAGATTCCATTTTCAATGTGAAGGCAGTGGGATTCAGAGAGGTGAGAAGCCTTGCCTATAGTCACATGGCCAGTTTTGGAGTCAGGATTTGACCCCGGGCCTGACACATCAGAGGCTCACTGTATCATAATCTCCCTCTGCTCCAGAATCTTCAGCAGACTCCCTGTAGTCTACTCAGTGGAATCTATCCTTGCCATGGAGTGGGGAACTAGCAAAGGTGTGAGGCCAGAGAAACCTTGGGCAAGTTCCCTAACCCTGGGTCCCCTGATCTGGGACTGCCAAGTGGGCCCAGGGAGGTCTGTGAATTGCTCCACATGGTTTGCAAAAAGCTTGTGTCTAATGGAGATTCAAAGGAGTCTATCACCTCAAAAGTAACAAGCCATTGACTTGACCTCACTTGGCGAGTTTTCTTATCTACCCAAAGGAGACACAGTACCTACCTTAAAAGGCTGTGAGGGGATTAAATGAAGTAATTTATGAAAAGTACCTGAAACATCCTAAACTCTCACCAAATGTTGATTTCCCCTGCATTCCTCTCCCCAGCTGATTTCTATCATTGAGTAAATGTTATTGAACATCTACACGGGCCGATTATCATCCCAGGTGTTGGTGATAAAGTGGTAAATAAGACAGATACTGTGCCTGTTCTCGTGGAACTCACATGGTGGAAACAGACAAAACCAATAATTTCACATACTAATAAGTGCTATGAAGAAAATACACAGAATGTGATAGATACTGAAGGGGAGGGGATGGCATCTGAGGAGGAAACATGCGAATGACAAGAAGGAACAAGTTATGCCAAGATTTAGGGGCAAAGCATGAAGGCAGAGGGAGCAGGAAAGACAAAGCCTCGCTTGAAAGACCCTTGGCCAAGAGCCCCTCACTCCCAGCTGCACCACAAACTGAGTCTCCTTGAACAAGTCACAGAACTTCTGAGGCTCCGCTGTGACATCTACAAAATGGGAAGAAAGACACCTTACCTGCCACAATGTGAGGGGACTCAACCAAACGGCTGTTAAGGTCTGGGATCTCACCAGTCTCACCAATAGACACCTGATACTCGTCATTTGGCACCCATCCTGGAGGTGGGGAACCTGTACAGAGAACCCTGGGTCATGATTTTTTTGACTTTTAATTTCACACTCCACTAGAAATAGTTCCCTTGGTTCCTGGTTAACTTGGGGCCTATTACAGTAACCACTGCTTAAGATTGTCCCCCAGGCACAAAAGCAGACAAAGGAAGGACATCATGGAAACACTGCTGTGCCCATAACCAGACTACCTATTGTTCCCCTCCCGCCAAAAAGATGGAGGACTCAGTCTGTCCTGTAGACAGAGAATGTACAAGCTATATTTAAAGGGCTGGAAACATCCTGGCCCCTGGGTTAGGCCACTGATTTATGATCATTTGTAGTTCTCCCTCCTGAATATCTCTTTAATCTGTCCCCTCCTCTCCATCTCCTCTGCCACTGCCTCATACCTTAATGCCCTCTGAGCATGCTCTCTGGGCTTCCAAACCATTTGCCGCACTGTAGCCAGCACCTAACATAAAATAGACCCTATTTTTCCCCCTGGCTCAAAACCCTTAGACAGCTCCCCACCACTCACTGCACATATGCCAACCTCTTTAATGTGGAATCCAAGACTCCCTCTCCAAGACTGAGCTCCTAACAGCCTGCCCAACCCCCTGGCCCTCCTCAGTATCTGTACCAAACTCCTCAAGGTCTCTAAAAAAAAGTCTAGCCACGCTAAGAATTATTTGCCTTTGCTATTTCTGTTCTTACTACTTGGAACACAGTCCCCCTTCCTGACTCTTACCTCCACACTTACTTCTTTCACTGCTTCCACAGTCCTACCTACCCCTTACAACCCCAAAAGCCTTCCCTGATTCCCCAGAAGAGCACTGTTTACCAGTCTACCTTCTTCATCAGATGTGAAAGCTGTGAAAGCATGACTCTCTTAGTCATGGTTAACTTCCCAGAGCCTAGACTGATAAATTCAGGTTACTTTAATTAAAATTCATATAAGGTGCTTCACATCGAGAAGATCCCGTCATAACCCAGAAAGGAGGAACAGTTAAAAGAACTGGAGGGCTGCCAAGAGCTAAGGTGGAAATAAGGAATCAAGAATCTGCATTCTCAAAAAAAATTGCCCTAGATACTGACACAAAGGATATTAGACATTTTGAGAAACATTGTGTCACTCTCAAACATTCCCAACTTAAAAATTGCTGGAAAGGGGGCACCTGGATGGCTCATTTAGTAAAGCCAGCGGCCCCACGTTTGGTATAGAGAATACTTAAAATATTTTTTTAATTGCTGGAAAAATGAAAATGCTTTTTTTGGTCTCTACCGCTTCTCCGGCAGTTTTCCTGAGGTTCGAGAAATCAGGTGGTCTTTTCTAAGACTCAGCTGCGTGGAAAACAGAAGCCTGGGTTCCAACACTGGCTCAGCCTAGAACGTTCTAAGTTACCCTGCGCCCGTCTCTGCCCCTCTCTGAATCGCCCTTATCACACCTACCCCCACAGTGCGTCCCCGAGGGAGTGACTGTCCCATTCTGGGTATCAGTTTCCCCATCTTACAATGGACTTCACCAGCTCTGACGCCCTACAAGCTCTGCAAACCCTTAACTCCGGGCCGACACAGCTTGATTCCTCCCCTCCTTCCCAAGGTCCTGTCCGTCTGGGTCCAGAAGATGAACCCCTAAAGCCAAGGCTGCCCTCACACGGACTGACCCTTCCCGGCCGCCGTCCAGATCCACAGGCACCGGTCTCCTCCCCCACCCTGCTCTTTATCCCCCCTCCCCCCCTTACTGGAAAGGTCTGCACATGCGCATTGGGTCGCACCGAGGCCCCGCCCCCTGGACCACGGGTAACTGCGCGAGGGGCTTGAGTACCGCGGAAGGCAGGACGACGAACTAGTAGGTTGGGGAGCTGCAACGGCGGCCGGCAAGGGCCACGTTTCCTAGGGAGGATAGACGTGAGGGAGGGGTCTGGCCAATGATTGAAACCCTGAAGGCAGAGAGATGTTGCAACTCAGATTTCGTGGGGAAGGGGAAACTGGTGTCCATTGAGGGGGTTGGGCTGGTGCGTGTTGATCCCATATTTCCCAGATCTTCTTACTCCCGATCGGGCCGGTGTCGGGGACAGGGTACTGGTGAGCCAGAGACGGAGTTTTTAAAAAAAAGAAAAAAAAAATGGAGGGAACTGGGAGCGATTAGAACCAAACTTCGTCTGGTATGGGAGCGAACGGGCCCATGAAGTGGGGCAAGCCTGGGCAGGAGACGGGTGAAGTTGCCCCAGGCCTCACGCAGGCACTGGCCTCGCCCTCGGGATAAAGTCCGACTGGATTTTCTCGTGGGCGTTTTAAGACTTTTGTTGATCTGCACAGTCTGTCATTCATTCATCATTCATTCATTTCACATTCACTGAATACAGTAGTAGGCGGGCAGGTAGAGAAGTGATTAAGACACACAACTATTCCTATGGTACAGGGGAAACTAGTGGTTTGTAGAAGCCCTGGGTGGAAAGCAGGGACAGCTTCTGACACCGAGTCATGAAGGATAGTCAAGAGTGGTGGGGAGTGTTCCAAAAAGAGAAGCCTGCAGCACATGCCTAGACTGGGAGCAGGAGAGAGTCAGGTGTATCCTGGTCAGTGAAATTAACCTCAGTCTGAGCCTATTTAGTGTCCAGGGAAGAGATGATGGTAGCCGGAACGAGGCTCCTGACAGCGGAGGTGGAGAGAAATCAAGGAATTCAAAGCATTCTGTATTTAATAGAAACTACAGAATTTGGGGAGACTGCAATTTGGGAGAGAAGTATGTATAGGCTTGAGTGCGTGGGTAGGATTCATCAGAGGAGGAGCAGATATGTGGGGAGACAACAACAAATTCTATTCTGGTTCTGCAGAGGCTCCCAGTCAGCGGTAGGTCATGACAGTTTGGAGGTCAGGAAATCACCGCTGTGAAGGTGTAGGTTAGAGTGTCCTCAGCAAAACAAATAAAGCTCCAAGGTTGAGACTTTAGAATGAGAAAAACAAAGGGCCCAATCAGTACTTAGTGGTTATCTTTATGTCTTATCTCTCTGTGTCCTCAGTACCTAGTCTAGGGCCTGGCATTAGATGCTGTTCAGTGTTTACCGAGTAAACAAGAACCCAATGGCAAGCAGAGATGTTGAAATCCCAGAGCTGTGAAGAGATGGGGGCTAATGTAGGGTTCTGTTGCTCTAATGCCAGAATCATAGGGTCTTGTCCTGGCTCTGCCACCAGCTTGCCGTGTGACCTCCTGACAAGTTTACCACCTGTAAAGTGGGTAAAGCCAAAAAAAGAAGTTCCCATGTATAGAGCTCCAAATCCTGCTAAGGAACTACACACAGATTTTTTTTTTCTCATTTAATCCACATGGTGACCTTATTTATGGAGGAGGTAGTATTATTATGGGCTTAAACCCAGATCTGACTGAACCCAGAGCTTTATTACGACTCTATGACTGCCCTTATCTCTGTTGTCTGGACCCTCTTGAAATCACGTGGTCATTTTCTTTCGAAACGTGCTGAGGCCAACAGACTTTCATAACTGGTTTAGTGCCAGTTCTCCCTTTTTGTTCTCTAGAGCTGTTCTCTAGCTCCCTTTTGGGGGGGCCACTGAGCTGGATAACCATGTTCTTTTCCTAAAATCCAGTAACAATAGGGCAAAACAAAATGAATGAATGACCAGTGTTTCCAGATTTTTATTCAGATCTTCTTAAATCCTTGAGGCCTACTGCAAAAATCAGTGAGTATCAAGGTATGAGTTGGTTCATACCTGTGTTTCTCTGGACAGCCTGTTGGACTCCTCCTCCTATTATATTGGGCACCTGGGTTTTCATTGTTTCTATCCTGCTAATGTGATTTCTCAAAAATATTTTGTCTTGGTGCTGTGATGATAGGTGTCCGTACAAGCAATGTAGTCATGTCCAGCTAGTGAGTTTGCTTCTGGTTAGTATGAGGGAGGAGTTAATCATAGCTGCATTTCATAGTATTCTACAAAGGGCTCCTCCTACCCACCCCTCCCATTTGAGATCTGCCAACATGGGTTGTGAGCTTGAAGGGAAATTTTAGTGTTTTGTTTTGTTTTTTTAAGTAGGCTCCATTCCCAGCATGGAACCTAATGCAGGGCTTTAAATCAAGACCTGGCTGAGATCAAGAGTCACTTTACTGACTGAGCCACCCAGGTGCCCCAGATGGGAAATTAATAATCTATTGCATGGTTTTAAATTTGTTAAAAATACAGAGCTACAAAACAAAAACAAAGCAAAAAAACAAAAAACCTTCCCTCCCCTCAGACCTCTTGCGTGAGAATCTCTGAGTGAGGCCCAGGAATTTGTATTCTTTACCAGGCTCCCCAGAATATTCAGCCAGGTTTGGAAACCACTGGTCTACTCCATATGCTTTGTTTCACAGGTAGGGAATCTGTAGCGACAAGGGGAAGGAACTTGCCCCAATCACATATGACATTAGTGCCTCTTTCTCCAATGAAAAGCACTGGGCTGGGAGTCCTGAGACCTGGGTTCAAATGTAGGTTTTACTAGCCATTACCTTGGGCAAGTCATTTCACCTCTCAGAGATTCCACTTCCTTACTGTGAGTATCATGCTATCCTTGTGTTGGGAACCAAAAGAGAGAGCAACAGTGGAAGTGCTTTGTCAAGCTTTGCATTCTGCACTCAAGCAAGTTAAGAGCTGCCATCCAGTGTTCACTCTCCTGTACCACACCGCCGCTTTCTTTGATTGCTGGGGCCCAGGGCATCTATCCCCAAGCCTTCCCCTCTCTTGCTGCTGCAGGTTGGGATGGCCACCGGCTGGGGGAGCCTCTTGCAGGATGCACAGCAGCTGGAGGAGCTGGCTGGGCAGGCTGTGGACCGGGCCCTGGCCGAGGGAGTGCTGCTGAGAACCTCGCAGGAGCCCAGCTCCTCTGATGTAAGCCCCTGACTCCTCCCCACAGCACCGACACACCGCTCTGGAGCCTAAAGCTCGTTATCTAGTCCCTGCCAGACTAACGGCAGCTCCTTTCTGTCCAAGACATCGCTTTTCCTTTGTTTTATTTTTTTCAATAACCACAGTTGATCTCTAAGTATATGTAAAAAGTAGCCTGCCAGGGGAATCAAATTTAAGTCTGGGATTTCAGGTGTGACTTAGGCAAGATACGTAACCTCTCTCAGCTGTGGTTTCTTCAAATAACAAAAAAGATAATAACGGGACCTGCCCCATCAATTTGGTAATCAGTAAGATTATTTACATGAGGCACTTTGCCCAGTGAACTATTATTTTGTAAGACCCCCTAATCACAGTGTGGGGAGTGTATCTCTACAGTTGGTTTCTGTATATTCCTCTCTGTGCATTTATATACATATTTGTGTATATAGAGAAATAACGTGCTTTTCTTTTTTAAGTTTTTTTGTTTGTTTGTTGTTGTTGTTGTTTTTTTAGTAACCTCTATACTCCATGCAGGGCTCAAGCCCACAACTCCCAGATCAAGAGTTGGGTGCCCCAAAATACATGGTTTTCTAAAAAACAAGTTGGATCATATAGATCATGCTGATTACTGTTTGATGTGTTTTTTATTTTTTATTTTTGAAGATTTCTTTTTTTTATTTGTCAGAGAGAGAGCACAAGTAGGGCGAGCGGCAGGCAGAGGGAGAAGCAGGCTCCCCATTGAGCAAGGAGCCTATCTCGGGACTCAATGCCAGGACCCTGGGATCATGACCTGAGCCAAAGGCAGATGCTCTGAGCCACCCAGGTGACTCTAAAAATTATACTTATTTATTTGAGAGAGAGAGAGAGAGAGCATGAGAGGGGTAAGGCTTAGAGGGAGAAGCAGACTCCCCACTGAGAGGAGCCTGATGCTGGACCCGATCCTGGAACTCCGGGACCATTCCCTAAACCAAAGACAGTCGCTTAACCAACGGAGCCACCCAGGCACCCTGGGATTTTGTTTTTCATTTAACGATCTGTTTTAGACTCTTTGCAACTCCCTCCAGTAGGATTAGCTTCGTTCTAATACATGGTGCTCTAGATGTGGATGGATCACAGTTCAGCTTTCCTCTGTTGATTGCTATTTAGGTGATTTCTGATGTTTTGTGATTATAAACAGCATTCCAGGAACAGCGTACATGGCTACTGGGTATCTTTATGAGAGCTTCTCTAGGGTTGATACATAAAAGCAGAAATGCTGAGTCCAAACCACATCTTTTAAGAGTCTCATCATCCTTTTAAAAAAAAAAATCTTTATTTTGTGACTAGGTAAGACATTTTCATGGTTCAGAGGGCAGAGTTTACAGTTTAACCCTCCCACATTCCCTAACCACCTGTTCTATCTGAATGCAGATTCTTATTTACTCTTTCATATAATTTACTCATAACCAAAAATGCATATATTTCTTTTTCCCACTTTTTCACAAAGAAGTGTCCTAGACAAGCTCTTTGGTGCCTTGCTTTTTTCTTTTTACTTAGTAGTATGCCCTATGACAGTCCCTATTAGTAATCAGAGAGCTGCCACCATCTTTCTTTACCAAGTCACATTCTTCTTTTCTTGTGTGTGTCCAGAACCTAGTTAAGGGCCTGGTGGAGAGTCCAGAGTCTGTAAATGTTTGGTGAGGCCTGAGTGAATGAGAATGGCTGTCACCTAAGGTAGGTTCATACTGTGGAAGGTCTGCCTCTGGCTTTAGGAATATAATTGCTTGGTGTGAACCTTACATTATGGGAACTGCTTGTCTGAACCCAGGATTGAGCATTTTCCCTTCCAAGATTTTTTTTTTCTATTCAGTAGGTATTGTGTGAAGGTCTGACACTTGGTCTTTTCGAAGTTAATGGAGCCTAGAAGAGGCACAGGCCTCAATTAGAGTCCCAATTCAGAGAAGAAAGACAGGAAATGTGTGTGTGTGTGTGTGTGTGTGTGTGTGTGTGTGTGTGTGTGTGTGTGTGAAAGAGAGGGACAGATTTCATACCAAACCTTTACCAGGTGCCTGTTCTATGCCAGACCATTCTAGGCACTGAGGACACAGAGGCCCTGGCCTCTGAAATGCATGGTCTAGTTGGAGAATGTGCCAGAAAACAACATTAAGTAATGTCAGTTCTGGGACGCCTAGGTGGCTCAGTGGGTTGAGCCTCTCCCTTCGGCTCAGGTCATGTTTCCAGGGTCCTGGGATTGAGCCCCGCATCGGGCTCTCTGCTCAGTGGGGAGCCTGCTTCCCCATCTCTCTCTGCCTGCCTCTCTGCCTGTGATCTCTCTATATCAAATAAATAAATAAAATCTTCAAAAAAAAGATTGATTTTTTAAGAAAAAGTAATGTCAGTTCTATGAGGAAACATAGATAGCCTGCTGCACAACATTAGCTGTCATTTATTGAGTATTTACTATGTTCCAGGCACTATTCTAGACACTGAGGAATCACTAACTCATTTAAGTCTCACCACAATAGAGATGAGGAAACCAAGGCCTACAGAAGTTAAGTAACTGGCCCGAGGTCATGTGAATGGCGGGGTAATTGGCAAAGCCAGAATTGAAACCCAAAGAGTTTACTTCCTGATCCATGCTCTGAGCTTCCATTCTTTACTGCCTCTCTCAGGAAATTGTATGGGACACCTAGAAAATGGAGCAACTCATTATTTGTATGATCTGTTGTATTTGAACAGATCTAGATCTTAGAAAAATAAATGGAGGTGGGGTGCCTGGGTGGCTCAGTCGGTTATGCATCTGCCTTCCACTCCAGTCATGATCCCAGGGTCCTGGGATCAAGGCTTGCATCAGGCTCTTTGCTCAGTAGAGAGCCTGCTTCTCCTTCCTCTCCCTCTGCCCTTCACCCCCACTGATGCTTGTGTGCCCATGCTCTTTTTCTCTCTCTCAAATAAATAAATAAAATCTTTAAAAAATAATAAAGGGGAAGAGAATAGCATAGCAGAGGCATGCTTACCTGACTTAGTCAGTAGGGTATGTGACTCTTGGTCTCAGGGTTGTGAGTTCAAGCCGCACGTTGGCGTGGAGCCTACTTAAAATAAACAAAAACATTAAAAAACAAACAAACAAACCAGGGCGCCTGGGTGGCTCAGTGGGTTAAGCCGCTGCCTTCGGCTCAGGTCATGATCTCAGGGTCCTGGGATCGAGTCCTGCATTGGGAATCTCTGCTCAGCAGGGAGCCTGCTCACCCCCGCCCCCCGCCTGCCTCTCTGCCTACTTGTGATCTCTCTCTGTCAAATAAACAAATAAAATCTTTAAAAAAAAACACAAAAAACAGCATGGCAGAGGCCCCAAATTAGGAAAAGGCAAAAAATATTCAAGAGTGGGACAGAGGACAGGCCAAAATCAGATAATGCAGAGGCTTTTGATACTGGATAGAAGAGGAACATGAACTTTATCCTATAGATCGGGATGACACACTTGCCCTGTGCGGACTGAATAGTAGTCTCCTGCAGATTTAGGGAGTTAATTTAAAAAATTTGTTTAGGATTTTATTTATTTATTTGACAGACAGAGATCACAAGTAGGCAGAGAGGCAGGCAGAGAGAGAGAAGGAAGCAGGCTCCCCGCTGAGCAGAGAGCCCGATGTGGGGCTCGATCCTAGGACCCTGAGATCGTGACCCAAGCCGAAGGCAGAGGCTTTAACCCACTGAGCCACCAAGGCGCCCCTTCTCACTCTTTTTTAATGTAAAGAGATGAAATATTACAGAGTCTAAAACTTCCCTTTGTACCCCTTCATCATCTTGTTTGCTCGCTCCCTTCCAGGAGGGAACTGCTACTTTATAGTTTGTGTGTCCTCAATAAATGTTGACTGCACTTTCCATGGGGTTATGTTTGCAGGAAGACAACCCATTCATGGGTGTTCTACCCCTGCCCACTCTTTCTCCTCAATCAGGTGGTAAGCTATGCCCCATTCACACTCTTCCCCTCACTGGTCCCCAGTGCCCTGCTGGAGCAGGCCTATGCTGTGCAGATGGACTTCAACACACTGGTGGACGCTGTCAGCCAGAATGCTGCCTTTCTGGAACAGACGCTCTCCAGGTACTGGGTTCTGGGGCCTTAGGGGCTGGGAACTGCTGGAACCAGGGGACTAGAAAACTGGGGAGCTGTGAGGTGTTGCTCTGGCAGCTGACTTGGTTGGGTGGGGGACAGGTACCCCCCAGAAGAACAAAAAATAGTAGACTAGAAGTCGGGAGCTCTGGCTTCTAATCCCGGCTCTAATCCTCACCTTTATGACCTCAAGAAAGTCCCCTTCTTTCTCTGGGCCTCAGTTTCTTCATCTGTGAAGTGGGGAGATTGGCCCACATCTAAGATCCCTTCCATCACTGACATTCAGTGATTCCCTGATCCATGGCCCCTGCTTTGAAGACTGAGAGTTCTGTTTGGAATTAGGGAAGGTCAGTGTAGTTCTAGAGAAAACAAAGGACAGAGAAGATTATTAGGTGTGAAGTCAGATTTTCTACTTCTTTTCCTAAGCATTGACTCTTTCTTGTTACCTCAGGCTCAAGAGATGGGGTATAGACTGGGCCACACCCAGGGCACGAGGCTATAGAACCCTTAAAATGGCTCATCCCACCCATCCCTCTGTCTCTTCTCCCTTGATCGTTTTTTTCTCTTCAGACCCTGAGGCAAGGGAAATTACTTTAGAATTAAATTCTTTATTAAATTAAATTCTTTATTTTAGAATTAATTATATACGTATGTGTATTTGTGTACATGTATGTGTATGTAGAGAGACTAGACATGCATAGTTGCATGTCTGATTAATTTTCCAAAAGAAAACAATTTATTTCATTACAGACAAATTTTTTTTTAAGATTTTATTTTTTTATTTTTTTTAAGTTACTTTTTTTTTTTTAAAAGATTTTATTTATTTATTTGTTAGAGAGAGAGCGAGCACAGGCAGACAGAGAGGCAGGCAGAGGCAGAGGGAGAAGCAGGCTCCCTGCCGAGCAAGGAGCCCGATGTGGGACTCGATCCCAGGATGCTGGGATCATGACCTGAGCCGAAGGCAGCCACTTAACCAACTGAGCCACCCAGGCATCCCTAAAGATTTTATTTTTAACTAATCTCTATATCCAGTGTGGAGCTCAGACTCACAGCCCTAACACCAAGAGTTGTATGCTCCACCAACTGAGGCAGCTAGGCGCCCCAGACTCAAAATCTTTTAAAAATGTGCACACTGTGGGGGCACCTTAGTGGCTCAGTCATTTGAGCGTCCAACTCTTGATTTTGGTTCAGGTCATGATCTCAGGGTTGTGAGATCAAGCCCCAGGTTGGGCTCCACACTGAGCATGGAGCCTGCTTAAGATTCTTTCTCTCCTCCCTCTGAGGCTCACCCCCTGCTAGGGCTCTCTCTCTCTCCTTTAAAAAAAAAAAAAAAA
>ML104185.1:12871-38200 GCA_003697995.1 Taxidea taxus jeffersonii
AAAAAAAAAAAAAAAAGTGCCCATTGGTGTGAGGGTGAACATGAGAAGGGATCTTAATGGTAAGAGGCTTAGAAACCATTGACTTGGAGCTAAAAACCCAATGAGTTAAACAAACCATGAATTATGAATGTACAAACCCTACCACCGCCTTCCCCCAGATCTTTTTCAGGGGTGAGCCTGGCTTTTGTACCTGTGATTCTGGTTTGAGGGATTTACGAGCAGCCTGATGTATGACCTGTGCCCTAAAGATGCAATGATAATGGGGACCTTCTCTGCAACCCTGCATTCCCTGTTTCCCTATCTCTGAGATACACACAAATCCTAGCTCGTAAGGGTATAGAGCCCCAGGATTACACATGCTAAAATTGCAGCATGGGGTCTGGGCTTGAAGGGGAACATCTCTTCAGAAAAGGGAAAATGTATCTTAACTTTCCTGGAGGCTGAAGCCCAGCTGGGGGCTGTCCTCACCAAGGGTTGGAAAGAACCCTTGGGAGAGAACTGGCTGGGGAACAGAGGAACTGCAGGACAGGCCTGAGCTCCATGGGCTCAGTGGGGTCCCTGTAACAAGGGGATCCCGTGAGTCAGGCTTGAGCAGGCATGCAGAGACTGCCCTGAATCTTGACAGACAATTGTGGTGTTGGTTACTGGTGGGTGTCTCTTCCTGAGGTTCCAGAAAAAACCATACTAGATGGGCTCCTACATTGTGTCACATGTCTCAGCAGTACACTGAGCCATGATGATTAGCTGGCACAGACAGACACAGGCAGAGCTAGCTCTACCCTTGTGTTTATAGTCAAGTAGGAGAAATGACACTGGTCATCACAGAAATCAAATGGAAAATTACAACTGTATTCTGTGCTATAAAGGAGAGGTCCACAGTGCTCTGAGAGTGCACAGCAGGGGGATCTGATCCAGATAGGGAAGGCTACCCTGAGGAAGTCACATTATATGGGGACTGGCTGAAGGAAAAAAATAGGATTTAGCATGTTTCAGAAGAATCTTTGGGGGGCGCCTGGGTAGCTCAGTGGGTTAAAGCCTCTGCCTTCAGCTTAGGTCATGATCTCAGGGTCCTGGGATGGAGCCCCCCATCAGGCTCTCTGCTCAGCAGGGAGCCTGCTTCCCCCTCTCTGGCTGGCTGCCTCTCTGCCTGCTTGTGATCTCTGTCTGTCAAATAAATAAATAAAAATCTTAAAAAAAAAAAAAAGAATCTTTGGGGCACAGGGCATAACTGCTGTCTTTTAATCTCTGAGAGTTGCTGTGTAAGAGGTGGAGAAGACTTGTCCTTGGAGGTCCCAGAATGTAGGAGAAGCTATGAGGAGACTTAATGTTAGGTCAACCAGAAGGCTAACCAGCCACCTGCCCTATTCAAAGATGGAATGGTTTTATCACCTTCCATTTTTAGTTTCTCTCGGGGCCAGACACTAGGCTCAGTTCTGTACACGTCATAGCTCATTTACCCTTCACTACAACTCTGTAATTTCTTTTCCTCTTAACCTTTCACTTTCATCTTTCACAGATGGGCAAACTGAGACCCAGAAATTTGTCTAGTAGTGAGTGGTAGAGCTGGAATTTGAACCCAGCTCATCTGGCTCTAATCCACTGTTCTCTACCAGGTTGATGTGGGTGTACAAGTTTGGGTCAGTAGACCCAGAAATTCACGAGACAATAGACGAGAGTGGAACTACTTAACCTTTAAGGTCCCATATAGCCTAGAAAATGCTCTATTTCCTTCTCCAGCACCATCAAGAGAGACAGTTTCACCGCTCATCTCTTCGACATCCACAAGCAAATTCTGAAAGAGGGCATTGCCCAGGTAATGAGTTCCTATTCCACCCCAATACGGGACGTGTCCCTCCCTTTTTTGACCAGAAGAATTTGGCCCAGGCCCTGAGCTCAGGGATATCTGCCCCTCATTGGTCCCCACTGGGTTTGTACATCAGTGACCAATCTTGAGATGACCATAAGAATGATTCCACTGGGTTTTGGAACATTAGCCAGCAACTCTGATCTCTACATAGAATTCACGCTACCTGTCTGTTCCAGGGCTAGGCCCTCAGGCCTTGGGCAAATATACTCACCCTTCTTTTTTCCCCCGCAGACTGTGTTCCTGGGCCTGAATCGTTCAGACTACATGTTCCAGCGCAATGCAGATGGCTCTGCAGCCCTGAAACAGATTGAAATCAACACCATCTCTGCCAGCTTTGGGGGCCTGGCCTCCCGAACCCCAGCTGTGCACCGGTGGGTCCCTTGGGCAACACTGGGCACACTAGTGGGATGAAAGCCCGATAGGCCTACAATTATAGGTGGGAGCAGGGATCTCCAATTCTGACTGTGCCTTCCTGGGACTTGGGCCATGTGTTTCCCCTCACAGCTGTTTCCACTTTTAATTAGGTCTTAGTATGTCAAGGAGAGAAGGTACCTCGTGATGCATCTAGTCCCGCCCCCTCATTGTATAAGTTAGTATTCCAGGCTGAGGAAATAGTATCTGAGCTGAGAAGGAGCTCTGAAGGTCTGAAAAGAGTTCAGGATCTATGGCAGAGAGGGATCAGTGACTTCCCATTGGAAGGTGGGACCCTAGTAACAGCCACTTCTGGCTAGCAGTGATGCTCCATGTTGCTGTGATTCCAGATGTCTGCAGCCAGATTCCAGATAGCAAGCACCTGGGGCTCAGGAAAAGGCGTCCCAGCCCAATGAGAGGCTGGTATAGAGTAGGAACACAGGGTCTCAGGGCTGTGGGCACATGCACAGGGCCAGGGTGTGGGTGGCCCAGTATATTCCAGCCTGAGCTGTATCCTACAGGAGTACGGTGATAAGATGCATTCTTAGTGTTCAGCTAATCCTCAGAAGTGATGTTCCTGTCAGTGTCTGTGAGTCACAGGCAGAGCGGTCTTCCAGATCCATCCAATTACTGAACAAACATCTCTCTTCCAACAGACATGTTCTCAATGTCCTGAGTAAGACCAAAGAAGCTGCCAACATCCTCTCCAATAATCCCAGCAAGGGACTGGCCCTGGGGATCGCCAAAGCCTGGGAGCTCTATGGCTCAGCAAAGTAAGGGGGAGAAAAAGTGGCAGCAGAATCCTGCTTTAGATTCAGTATTCATGGCTGCAGCAACTGCTTCTTTGCCTGACATCATTAGGAAAGAAGGGATTTTTTTTGGGAAATAGAAGCTTACACCTTTAAGTGCCAAGATTGTTTTAATGGGGTTTGGAGGCTTTCTTCTTAAATAAGAGATGCAGACTATAATTGAATCTTTTCTTGTTGGCTAGAGGTCATCATTATCTGCCAGTGACTGCAGTATCTGTCAATTATTGCACCTTGATGTAACTGAAGGCAGAGAACCTACCTAGACTTAGAGAGGTGTGAGAGGCTGTTTCCTGCACTAATGGTCCCAACTGTTAGGTTTTATGCTCCTATTCCTTTTCTTCACAGATTTCCTATTTCTCTGCTATCAGCTCTTACTTCATACTGCTGTCAGTGTGCTTCCTGTCCCCAGACCTCCTTTCCGATTTGCTGAGGTTTGGGATAGCAGGTGGTCTGTGGTCTGGGTTGTTATGTAGTGTCTAATGAGCGTGAGAGCCTCTTTGATGAGTAAATGCATAAGCTTCAATTTAGGGATTCTGTAGTGTCTGTTTTAGCTGCTTAGAGGCATTTTTTGCTTCCTTCCTATTTCTCAACCATGTTCCAGGTGTATAAGGATGCCAGGTAAGTGCCTTCTGGATAAACGAGGGGCCACTGTACCAACAGTTGTTGCAATGTTTACATAGCTTTAATAGTTAACCCTTAATGAGCACTTCCTAGTGCCACACTTTGTGCTAAGTACTTTACATGGATGATCTCATTAGATCCCCCTGTCGAACACTTGGAGATAGATACCACCCATCTCCCATTTTACAGATGAGGAAACTGGGGTTCAGAGAAGTGAAGTGAATTGTTCAAGGTCAAATGGCGGGTTGGTGGTAGAGCCCAGAGTCTACTGCCTCAAGAATCTTCATTCTTAATCACTTTATTGCCTCTGAGAGAGCCTCTCTGGACTTGCTAAGCCTCACTAAGCCTCAAGACACGTTGGACTCTGAGTATTTAGAAGGCATCAGATGAATACTTTGTCAAGTAGAGCTCTTAGCTAAGTTGTATTTTAAGAGACAGAAGCCAGGAAGGGGTCAGCCGGGGAACTGCTGATGGACAAATGCTGCAGAGGGTTTCTCCGACCTGGCTGTGAATGACATGCAAAGACTTAGGTGCCCAGAACTGGGCTCTGGTGCATAGGAGCTGTGGGCGCCTGAGCCGAGACTGGCTTCTCCCATTTTGAAAATCAGATAGGCACTCCTGCTGACCCAGCATGTGACCTTCACTAAGTCCATTCTTTCCTCCGAGCAGCAGTTTCCTCATTTGTAAAATGGGGATGATAATAACGGTACCTAAAAGGGTGGAAGTGACCATTAAAAAAGCATGGCTTTGAAAAATGCTCTAAAAAAACTTGGTGAGAAATGGAAGTCTCTTCAATAAATGGTATGGGGAAAATTGGACACCAACATGCAAAAGAATGAAACTGGACCACTTTCTTACACCATTCACAAAAATAAATTCAAAATGGATGAAGGACCTAAATGTGAGACAGAAAACCATCAAAATCCTCGAGGAGGGCACAGACAGCAACCTCTTTGACCTCAGCTGTAGCAACTTCTTACTAGTCACGTTGCCAGAGGCAAGGGAAACAAAAGCCAAAATGAACTATTGGAACTTCATCAAGTGAAAAAGATTCTGCACAGCAGAGGAAACAATCAACAAAACTAAAAGGCGCAACCTTTGGGATGGGAGAAGATACTTGCAAATAACATATCTGATAAAGGGTTAGTATCCAAAATATATAAAGAACTTATACAACTCAACACCCAGAAAACAAATAATCCAGTTAAAATGGGCAGAAGATGTGAATAGACATTTTTGCAAAGAAGATATTCAGATGGCCAACAGACACATGAAAACCTGTTCAACATCAGTCATCATCACAGAAATACAAATCAAACTCTAATGAGATACCTATCGGAATGGCTAAAATTAACACAGGAAACAACAGATATTGGCAAGGATGCAGAGAAAGGGGAACCCTCTTGCACTATTTTAGGAACACAAACTGGTGCAGCCGCTCTGGAAAATAGTATGGAGGTTCCTCCAAAAGTAAAAAATAGAACTACCATATGACCCAGCAATTGCACTACTAGGTATTTACCCACATGACAGAAAAATACTGATTCAAAGGGATAAATGCACCCCAACGTTTATAGCAGCATTATCAGTAATAGCCAAATTCTGGAAAGTGCCCAAATGTTCGACAACTAATGAATGAATAAAGAATGAAATCTTGCCATTTGCAACAACATGGATGAAGCTAGCCTGTGTTATGTTAAGCGAAATAAGTCAAAGACAAATACCATATGATTTTACTCTTATGTGTCACTTAAGGAAAAAAAACAGATAAACATAGTCGGGGAAAGAAAAGAGAGGCGAACCAGGAAACAGACTCTTACTGTTTTGTTTGTTTTTTAAAGATTCTTATTTATTGGGACGCCTGGGTGGCTCAGTTGGTTAAGCAGCTGCCTTCGGCTCAGGTCATGGTCCCAGCGTCCTGGGATCGAGTCCCACATCGGGCTCCTTGCTCGGCGGGGAGCCTGCTTCTCCCTCTGCCTCTGCCTGCCTCTCTGTCTGTGCTCATTCGCTCTCTCTCCCTCTCTCTCTGACAAATGAATAAATAAAACCTTTAAAAAAAAAAATTAAAAGATTCTTATTTATTTATTTGAGGGGTGGGGAGAACAAGAGCAAGGGGAGAGGCAGACTCCCTGCTGAGCAGGGCTAGATCCCAGGACGCTGGGATCATGACCTGAGCCAAAAGCAGACGCTTAACTGGCTGAGCCACTCAGGTGCCCCCAGAAAACAGACTTTTAACTACAGAGAACAAACTGAGGGTTACTGGAGGGGACGTGGGCAGAGGATGGATTGAATGAGTGATGAGTATTAAGGAGGGCACTTGTGGTGAGCACTGGGTGTTGAATCACTAGATTTTACACCTGAAACTAATGTTACACCAAATGTTAACTAACTGGAATTTTTTAAAAAAGGACTTTATTTATTTATTTGACAGAGAGAGGGATCACAAGTAGGCAGAGAGGCAGGCAGAGAGAGGGGGAAGCAGGCTCCCTGCTGAGCAGAGAGCCCAATGTGGGGCTCAGTCCTGGGACCCTGAGATCATGACCTGAGCTGAAGGCAGAGGCTTAACCCACTGAGCCACCCAGGCACCCCAACTAGCCGGAATTTAAATAAAAGCTTGAAAGACTAAAAAACAAAAACAAAAACCTTGGTGAGGACCATTGGGTGGTACTTACAGTGGTAGTTGTAGTAGTAGTAGTAATAGCAGCTACCTTCTAAGAGTTCTAGTTTCATTTTACAGAAGAGCATACTGAGGGCTCAGGAGAAGTGGAATAGCTTGCCCAAAGTCACACAGCTAGTAAGTGTAGAACTCATGTCTGTCTGCCTCTAAAGCCTGCTTTCTACTGCATTGTTCTGCCTCCAAGAGGAATGGTCGCATAGTATGGATTGAAAAACTAAGGCTCAAGCATTTATAGAGCAGGTGAATTTTCATCAGTTATCCCATAATTTTGGAGAATTTTTTTTAAAGAAGCCTGGGTATGATGTATGATTCCTATTTAGGTAATAATTATTCAGACTCTTTCAAAATATTAGTGCCTGTGGTTAGAATGAGTAAGGATAAGAAAGGACTCTTGGTATAAAATGTTGGGAGCTATGATCAGGAGTCCTCCCTGCCAGCCAGCACACTACTGCCACTTTATCTTCCTTAGCTGACAACTTTCCTAGCCCTGCTCCCAAAAGACTGTTCAGAACGGAAGGCAGGAGGAGGTAGAATACGTTTTCTGAGTCTGGCTATGATTATTTGCCAGAGGGCAGGCTGAACTTAATCTGGGAATGCAGTTCCACTTTAACCTGCAACCTACAGCCTCCCTCCTCTGCCTCTTCTTGGAGGTGGGCCAGCCTGGGCTAGGTGCCACCTTCCCACCCATGAGCAGAGCAAATCAGTCTACAATATGAAAATCAAGGCCATTGGCCCTTGGGACTCTCTCAGGAGAGGATGGCTTATGAGAGCACCATTTCTAGCTTGTCTCTCAGATACCCAACTCAAACCCAAGACTCAGCTCAATGTCATGTCTGACCTTAAGAAATTTCAGACAAATCAGGAGAGGAGGCATACTAGGACCTGTATTTCAGCTAAGTGGAAAGGAGTCACAGAATGTAGTCCAGGAAGCTCAGTGGAATAGAGAAAAGCAGAAACAAACAGACTACAGGCCAAGTACAGGAGGAAGGAATCCATTGCTTAGATTGCTAGGCCAAAATCTAGCCATCCAAGTTTTCCAGCAAATATCCATGGGCACACAGCAAAATGGAGTTTGGTACTCCATTACTGCTGAGTATTGTCCCTCAGGATCATCTGGTCAGAGACTGCACCTGTCTTGATAACTAAAAATAGCCTGGTTAATAGCCAAATAGTTCTCTGGCATTAGCTTCTCCCTGAGGCCTTGAGCTCCTGCTTCTTTAAGAAGTATGAGGATAGGGGCGCCTGGGTGGCTCAGTGGGTTAAAGCCTCTGCCTTCGGCTCAGGTCATGATCCCAGGGTCCTGGGATCGAGCCCCACATTGGGCTCTCTGCTCAGCAAGGAGCCTGCTTCCACCCCCCTCTCTGCCTGCCTCTCTGCCTACTTGTTATCTCTCTCTGTCAAATTAAAAAAAAAAATGTTTAAAAAAAAAAAAAAGAAGTATGAGGATAGGGACGCCTGGGTGGCTCAGTTGGTTAATCAGCTGCCTTCGGCTCAGGTCATGATCCCAGGTCCTGGGATCAAGTCCCGCATCGGGCTCCTTGCTCGGCTGGGAGCCTGCTTCTCCCTCTGCCTCTGCCTGCTACTCTCTGCCTGTGCTCGCTCTCTCTCTCTCTCTCTCTCTCTAACAAATAAATAAATAAAATCTTAAAAAAAAAAAGTATGAGGATAAACTCAGGGTTGCTGGAGTGGAGAGGGGTGGGAAGGAGGGGTGGCTGAGTGATGGACATTGGGGAGGGTATGTGCTATGGTGAGTGCTGTGTATTGTGTAAGATTGATGAATCACAGACCTGTCCCCCTGAAACAAATAATACATTATATGTTAATGTAAAAAAAAAAAGAAGTATGTGGATAGCAGAAAGGAAGAGGTCAGGGAAGCCTCAGTGATCCCATTAATACTGTGGAACAAATTGTGTCCCTATGTATATCATAGAAATGTTGAAGGCACCAAGAGATAATGCTTTTATAGCTGGCTCTCTAAGGTTCTGTCGCATTCCACTGAGCTAGTCTAATGTATCATACAAGGGAGCTGGGGGAAATTGGAGGGGGAGACAAACCATGAGAGACTGTGGACTCTGAAAAACAATCTGAGGGTTTTGGAGGGTTGGGGGTGGGAGGTTGGGTGAGCCTGGTGGTGGGTATTATGGAGGGCACGTATTGCATGGAACGCTGGGTGTGGTACATAAATAATGAATTCTGGTACACTGAAAAGAAATTTAAAAAATAATTAATTTTAAAAATTGGAACTATTAGAATTTTTTAAAAAAGAACCATACACTCTTTTATTATATGCTTTATAATCTAGTAATAGGGTCATTAGCCTCCAACCTCCAGCATTATTCTTCTATAAAATATTCTTTAGTACTTTCACCTATTTATTCTTTCAGAAACATTTTAAAATCATTATTTTTAAATTCTTAGAAAAAGTCCTCTTGGGTCTTGGGGATGACTTTTTTTTTTTTTAAAGATTTTATTTATTTGACAGAGAGATCACAAGTAGGCAGAGGAGCAGGCAGAGAGAGAGAGTGGAGAAGCAGGCTCCATGCTGAGCAGAGAGCCCTATGCGGGGCTCGATCCCAGGACCCTGAGATCATGACCTGAGCCGAAGGCAGAGGCTTAACCCACTGAGCCACTCAGGCGCCCCTTGGGGATGATTTTAAACCTAAATTTTAATTTGCACAGAAAATTAACATCATTGCAATATTTCATCTACCTAATGGAGAAGGAGCAGAGACGTCTCCCATTTCTTCAGGTTTACTAGTTTCAGGAAATAATGTGGTTACAGCCTCAGGTATCGCCTGAGACCCTCCTGATTTGAGAGAAGATCTGCTCTTTCAGGGAAGCTGTGTTCTCATTCTCACTCCTGAAAGAGGGTGGGATGAAGGGAGGACAAGCTTTGTAGCCACTTCTGCCAACTGTGTTTACTCTTTCCCCAGGGCTCTGGTGCTATTGATTGCTCAAGAGAAGGAAAGGAACATATTTGACCAGCGTGCTATAGAGAATGAGCTACTAGCCAGGTAAGTAAAGGAAAGGAAGGGAGACCTCCAGATACGGCCCCAGGATTATGAAGATCCATTCGGAACAGGGCAGCCATTCCTTCTGACCTTTGTCCATCTTTTCCAGGAATATCCATGTAATCCGTCGAAGGTTTGAAGATGTCTCTGAAAAGGGGTCTCTGGACCAAGACCGAAGGCTGTTTATGTAAGTGTTCAGGGAGCATTCCCCAAGGATCTGATAGAGGGCTGCTTTGGGAAACTCACCCTGCCAACCATTTCCTCCAGTAATCCTTTCTTCTGGGTGATGTGATGGCTTAACTTTCTCCTCTGAATTTCAGGGGTAAAATACCTCATCACCTCAGGGAAGTTTGGAGAAGGCTGGTCATGTTCTGCTTCTAAAGGGTCATTTGAGAGATACCGACTTTCTTGATAAGGGCCTTCTTAAAATAACCTTGGTTCGAGTGCCTGGGTGGGTCAGTTGGTTAAGCAGCTGCCTTCAGCTCAGGTGATGAACCCAGGGTGCTAGGATTGAGCCCCGCATCAGGCTCCCTGCTCAGGGGGGAGCCTGCTTCTCCTTCCCCCCACCTTGCTTATGCTCTCTCTTGCTACCTCTCTCTGTCTCTCTCAAATAAATAAAATATTTTAAAAAATTAAATAACCTTAGTTTTCATATGTCCCTGGGTCCCTAAAAGTTTTCTTGTCCCTCTTCATAGCTGGTTAATTCAGGCCGGAGCAGTTGGGCTGGGTCAGGGAGGAAGAGGAATAGCTCTTTCATTCTGTGATTGATCTGAGAGCTGCTCTCTGAGCCCAGGCAAGACCTCAAGGGGCCTGGATTTGTGTTCCAAGCCAGGCCCTGTGCTTCTCTCCAGGGGGATTCCACCAAGTGACTTTAGTACCACTTAATTGGGTAGCATTGTTTGCAACACACATATTTAGACCTGGAACTTTATGGGTTTTTTTTTTTAATTTGTGATTAAAATTAAGAACCTCCATGAATTTCACAATACCACTTACTATTTTCAAAATATGATTTTGTAACAAAGTCATTAATTTACTTTCTATATATATCAGACAATATTAAAGAAATCAAAGGGGGAAGATACCAAAAAAGACAGTCTGGGAAAAAAAAACAGTTTATGTCTTTTTTTTTTTTTTTTAGAATAACAACATCTATTTTACTATAGTATAAGATTTATAGACATTTCCAGACAAGCCATACAAAATGGTCAGAAGCTTTTTCTTGAAGGAAGGTTTCTACACTTGACAGCAAAGTTACAATGTTATTAGTGAGGGCTGTGTGTTTAATATTCCCATATTGGTTCATACAGTCAAACCTGTCCATCTACAGTGTCTAAATAAAGTTAAACTTGGCTAGAGAGCATATTCTAAAGAACTAGTTAGCTGCTTCTAACCAGTGCAATTAGATCACCGTAAAAAGGGGGGAAGGAGCCCATAAAATTAAAATAAAGCTACTTCTCCCCCTCAAAAAAAAAAAAAAAAAAAAGAAAGAAGGCACCCTGACAACTACCTTCATTCACAGTGCTTTATACTTAAACAATGATGGGTGAAATAAATAAAAGCAGAGAGGGGCCACTGCTTTTAAACATTTCACAACAATCCAGATGGTACTTCTAGTCTCTGCTCATGTTTTACAACAGTGAATCAAGACAAGGCATAGATTTGTCTTTTAATCATAGATAATGTGCATTTAATCACCAAAGGACTGAAGATGTCTGGGTTTTTATTCTGTAGTATCTCTAAGTCTGTGTCCATTAAGCGCAAACAAACAAGGAAGAAGCCTTGGCAGAACAGAAGGGATGCACACTAATATCAGATCGATTTTAAATATTATGCACGGCATATAGCCTAGTCTGTGCTCTAGCTCTATGGCTTGGGCTTTGTTGGTCTTCTGCTGCTCTGCCACACATTTGCTAATGGATCATCCAGATTGGGAGCACTTAACAAAGCCTGTATTGATAATGGAACTGTGCAGATCTGCAGTGCTGGGGTATACTTACCTTTCAAAATATCTAAACATATTTTTCCCACTTATCTACATTAGTATGATAAACTTTGGTCATGAAACGTACTTTAGGGGCTGCCATCAGGTGTTCTTCTATAAAGAATAGTTCAAGTTTAAAAGTCCCTCCCTGGGACGCCTGGGTGGCTCAGTTGGTTAATCGGCTGCCTTCGGCTCAGGTCATGATCCCGGAGTCCTGGGATCGGGTCCCACATTGGGCTCCTTGCTCGGCGGTGAGCCTGCTTCTCCCTCTGCCTCTGCCTGCCTCTCTGTCTGCCTGCCTCTCTGTCTGCCTGTGCTTGTTCGCTCTCTGACAAATAAATAAAAAAAAATCTTTAAAAAAAAAAAAAAAAAGTCCCTCCCTAAATAAAAAATCTTAAAAAAAAAAAATTAAAAAAAAAAAAAAGTCCCTCCCTCGGGGCGCCTGGGTGGCTCAGTGGGTTAAAGCCTCTGCCTTCAGCTCAGGTCATGATCCCAGGGTCCTGGGATCGAGCCCCACGTCGGGCTCTCTGCTCAGCGGGAAGCCTGCGTCCCCCCACCCCCGCCCCGCCTGCCTCTCTGCCTACTTGTGATCTCTGTCAAATAAATAAATAAATTCTTTAAAAAAATAAATAAAATAAAAGTCCCTCCCTCAAAGGGGCAATCCCGGGGGCCAGCAATGACCACATGAAAATCGTGGACATTGTTCTCATCTGGTCCTGCCAGCAAACGCTGGGTTTCCTTGATAATCCTCAGGGAAGCCCGGTCATGTTGTCAGCTCCCGAGTTTGGCCTCTGGTCTTGACTCAAGGCAGTCTGTGTCTTGACTAGATTCATAATTTTGCATCTCCATACCCTCACATCCACGTTTCAAAGAATCTCAACCTAGTTCCAGCTATTTTAAGTAGTATACGTGTGTTTTGCTAGGCATGGCAATATGATTCTGAGACTTAGTAATTTTTGGCCCTTTTAAAAAATTTATTTATCTGGTTTGATTCTAGTTGCCTTCTTATTTCCCTCTGGCCTTCCTAGAACAACTCTAGATCTGGAATATTCTAAAGCATTCCTTAGTGCATATCTTCATGTTTTTAGTGGAAGAAGTGGTGGTATGGGTAGCTACTTTCATTGCTCCCAATGAACCCTGGTCTAGGCAACCTATGCAGACTGACTTTGAAAGAAACCAAACTCATTTTGATCCACCTTAAAATACACTGAACTACTGAACATACCAGTTATAATTTAACACAGCAGCTTTCTCCATCCCGTGTTCTAGGGACGGCCAAGAAGTTGCTGTGGTTTACTTCCGGGATGGCTACATGCCGAGTCAGTACAGTCCACAGGTTGGTATTTTGTTAGACCATTCTCTGCCTCCTAGGACCCACCATCGTTCCTCAGAGACCTAGCTCAGGCATCACAGCAACCTGGGTTTTTCCCTGAGCCCTGGCCTCAGTGATCCTCAGGGAAATTACTGGTGGAACCTCCTATTCTCCCATAAGTTTTTTGCTACCTCTCATTCTCTATAAACACACTGTCTTCTAGAATCTGAATCCTCAGGAATTCATGTTGCTTCAGCCTTTCATACTGTTTCTAGGGATATGCTGGCAAATGTTTAACAGCCATGTTTCTCAGGGGGAGAGCCCCAATTTGTAGCATTTGCTGATTTCTATGGTGTACTCCCATTGTGGCCAATTTCAAGCTACACAACTTAACATTTCTGGGCAGAGTTAGAAGGAGATGGGTACAATCAGCTCTGGCTAGCTAATGCAAACCAGTTCCACTGTACCACTGAACATTTCCTTCCTGCCAACTCTTACTTCTCTTTTATTCGTGTCAGAAACTTTTTCTGTCCATTCGTGTTAATGACAGTAATGATATCACCTTATCTTGCTATTATACCATGTAGCTTCAAAATTACTTTCCACATCCATTATTTCCTTTAATCCTGACAACCACTGTGTGAGTTGTATAATTATCCCCATCATACAGATGGAGAAACTAGGGTTTGGAGAGATGCAGAGGCTTGTCTAATATCCCACAGATTCCCAGGCTTTCTGATTCTCAGTCCAGAGGCATTTCCAGTATATCATTATTCTCCTCCTGCCCCATGGGAGAAGCTAAGAAGCTCTGTTTTCACTTAGGAGAAATAAGTTAGAAAATACCATGAGCAGCATGATAGGGATCATGAGACTTCAGCTCTGCCTCTGTATGACCATAGGCAGGTTCCAGACCCTTTCTGGGCTCAATTTCTGTAAGTTGAGGAACTCAAAAATTGAGGGAGCTCCTTCCAGATGTTTAATTCTTTGAATATAGGATTCTCCCTAAGGCCTGGTTGTAAGGGAAGCAACTCCATAGAGGTGGAAGCTCTGTAGAAGGTCCTTTCCTCTAGAAAGTGGTTAGGAGTTGGGGGAACTTGCCAACTAGAGAAGACAAAAACTGTCCATTGGGAAAATGGATCCAGGCTCCAGGAGAGGGCGTAGGGGAAAAGGCCAAAGAAAACTTGAAAAAGAAGAGGTTGAGGGGTGCCTGGGTGGCTCAGTGGGTTAAGCTGCTGCCTTTGGCTTGGGTCGTGATCTCAGGGTCCTGGAATCAAGTCCCGCATTGGGCTCTCTGCTTGGTGGGGAGCCTGCTTCCCCCACCTCCTCTGCCTGCATCTCTGCCTGCTTGTGATCTCTCTCTCTCTGTCAAATAAATAAATAAAATATTTTTTAAAAAAAGAGAGAGAAGAGGTTGAGCTAACAGGGAAAGGAACTTGAGCATAAGGAGGAGGACATTTAAGGGAATTGAGAAACTCAGACGAGGTGTAGAATATGAAGATTAAATCTGCAAGGTTTAGTGACTTGCTAGGTGACCTCAGGAAAGCCTCTGCTCATCTATGAATTTTGCTTCCTTGTTCCTAACATAATGGAGTACTTCTTTGGGTTTATCTCTGATGTTCTGGGCACCTGTAACTGCCTGGAACATCAAAGGTGGCTGAGATTATTAGTGGAGACCAGGCAAGGGGATAGAGGTGGACTGATTGTATCAAAGGGAGGACAGTGTGGGTGGGAGTGGGTGTTGTTCCTCAGGCCTTAGCCTTTATCCTGCTGTGGGCAGTTTGATGTGGTCTGGAGTCAGGGATAGGCTATCCCTCCACTGTCAGAATGGGGACTAGAGCTAGGAGGCATGGTCCTCTGCTGTTAACCTACCTCTTAAGCCCCAAACTCCTAGAAGCCACAGAGCTTCTTACCTGCCTCTCACGCCCCAAATTCTACAGCACATACAGCCTATGATTATGCACCTGCAGGCCTTTATTCATATTATTCTGCTAATCTGAGTACACCTCCCTATTGAGTCTGACCTGTCTATCTGACTACTCAGATTTCACTTCGTTAAACAATAACAAATAATTGTTGAGCATTTACAAAGCTCCAAGCACTGTGTTTTAGACACTGGATACAATAGGAAATAAGACCGACAACAAGGGCCAGAGTTCACATTTTGGCCGGGGAGATAGTCATCAGAAAGTAAGCAAATATAGAAAAAAAAAATTTTTTTTCTAGTTGAGGGAAACTCTTTGAATAAAACAATAGGATGAAAAGATAGAGAATTATGGGGAAGCCCACATTAAATAGGGTAGTTTCAGCTGAGACTTAAGGATGAGAAGGATCCAGCCATCCACTGGAAAAGCCAAAAGGAAAAGAATTCCATGCAGAAGGGAAAGCAACAAATGCAAAGGTGGAAATGATATTCGTGTGCTTGGCCTGTGTGACTGGACTATGAGAATGGGATGGAGGGATGTCAAGAAACTGACATGGTTGAAAGGGGGCAGGAGGCAGATCCTGAAGGTTCTTACAGTCTGTGGTGAGGAATTTGGATTTTATTTGGAGTACATTAGGAAACTAAACTCATACACAAGTGTTCCCCCTCTTTCAAACCTCTTCATCCATTTTTCTATACCCTTATCCCTTTTGTTACTTCCCTTTTTTTTTTTTTAAGATTTTATTTATTTATTTGACAGACAGAGATCACAAGTAGGCACAGAAGCAGGCAGAGAGAGAGGGGAAAGCAGGCTCCCCGCCGAGCAGAGAGCCCAACTCGGGGCTCAATCCCAGGACCCCGGGGACCATGACCCGAGCCAAAGGCAGAGGCTCAACCCACTGAGCCACCTAGGCACCCCTGTTACTTCCCTTTTAATAGTCATGTACCATTGTGCTAAACTGTGAGCTCCCGGAAGGCAAGAATCCTACATATTTGAAGAATCCACATCTGCCTCCCAAAGATGTTGCAGTGAGCCTGGGAGATAATGAATGTGAAGGTAGAAAGCATGATACCTGGTATGCTCAACAAAGGTCAGCCAAAGTGAAATAAAGTAGAATTCCTTTTGTTTTCTTCCCTCTACAGAACTGGGAAGCACGCTTGCTGCTGGAGAGGTCATGTGCTGTCAAATGCCCAGATATTGCCACCCAGCTGGCTGGGACTAAGAAGGTGCAGCAGGAGCTGAGCAGAATGGGCGTACTGGAGATGCTGCTCCCTGGCCAGCCTGAGATTGTGGCCCGCCTCCGTGCCACCTTTGCTGGCCTCTACTCACTGGACCTGGTGTGTGGGTAGCCTCTTTCTCCTTCCACAGGCTTCCCAGGCAGCAGGAACCCAGACCCCAATGTGTTGGGGAGGCTGGAGCTGGTAGTGGGCTAGACTTGGGTTAGTGGTGCTGTGTGAGAACCCCTAGAGCCCTCGGGAAGGGGGCTGGAATCCATTGTGAGCTCCATAAGCAAAGGGGAAATGGGTTAGGAAGTGGAAAGGGGAAGGAGCTGGACAGCAAGATTTGGGGAGTGTCTATATGGGCTTTCCAGGCCTCCTGCTGCGGAGCCATGAACTATTGCCAGAGAAAGCTTGCTCACTGTACTTGCTGCTTTAGAGGTCTTGTTGGGGGTCACATCCAGACAGTAGCATCTAGTCAGAAGGGGCTATCACTCTTCCCCTTCCTGCTCTTCCTCTGATGCTGCTCTGCATAACCAGCAGGACTGCCTCTGGCCTAAAACTGCTGGTGATTGCTCTGTTGCTTCCTGCCAGGGTGAAGAAGGGGACCAGGCCATTGCTGAGGCCCTTGGTGCTCCTAGCCAGTTCGTGCTAAAGCCCCAGAGAGAGGGTGGAGGTAAGTGCTTTCACCTTTGTAGTGCTGCTCAGTGGAAGGGGGCTAGCAGGCTGTTACCAATGCCAGTTAGCACTTGCTGTGGACAGAGTCCCAGACTCTGGGGGACACAGGAGGAATTGACACAGGCCCTCATCTTGGACAGTGTCCCAGGAGACCCTGTGATCTAGTGCTGTTGAGCACAGGGGCACCTGACTAACCATAGTTGGAGGGTTTGGACAAGTTTGGTCTGAGATGCCTGTGGCTAGATGGTGGGGAAGTGGGATAGGGCATATCAGGAGGTTGGGTCTTCCTGCCTGGTTTGAACTCCTTGAGGGCAGGGATCATGGCTGCCTCACACACCCAGAGAAGATGAGTTTTGATCTTGGTCTTAAAGGATAAGGAGGAGTTTACCAGTTGGGAAAGGAGGGAGAGCATTCCTTACAGAAGGAGCAGCCTCAAGTAGAGGCACTGGTCCATGGAAGCGTATGTTTGGGGATTGATGAGTAACTGGTAAGGCTGGGGTATAGCATGAGAGATGGGAGGAGGCAGAGACTTGGGCTAGAAAAGATGTTTTGAGACATCATTATAAAGGATATTGAAAATATGTAGGAAATTGGATTTTATCCTGAGGGTGCTGGGAGTCCATTAGAGAGTCTTAAAGAGGGAAGGGACACATGATTGATACAGGATCCGTGTTTCAGCCATAGTGGAGCTTGTCCTGGATGAGGGGAGACCTTGGTAACAGACCATAGAGGAGGCTGGTATAATTGTCCAGAAGAACAATGCAGAGGCCTGGGCTAAGGCTATGACATTGTGGAGTACAGACTGAAGAGACATGTCTGAGCTAGTGACAACTAGTGGAGAGGGAAGAGTTAAATATGACTCAGGAATGCCTTTCACCTGATTGGCAGTAGGAAGATTCAAGAGGG
The DNA here is from genome assembly GCA_003697995.1 of Taxidea taxus jeffersonii. Taxonomy (NCBI): domain Eukaryota; kingdom Metazoa; phylum Chordata; class Mammalia; order Carnivora; family Mustelidae; genus Taxidea; species Taxidea taxus. The sequence continues at coordinate 30,287 of ML104185.1, forward strand.
GGCAGGTTCAGGCAGAAGTAATGAGTTCCATTTGGACATGTTGAGTTTGTTTTGGGAGCCCATGGGATATCCATGCGATGTCTAGAACAGTGAACTTAAGTTAAAGATTTGGGAGTTAACAAGTCATAGAATAATAGATGGAGCCTTAGAAGAGATTGTAAAAAAAAAAAAATGTATGTACATAGAGGAGAAAACAAGGGTGGCAGATGGATTCCTTGGGAATCCCAACATTTAAGAGGAGCAGGAATCAGTCAGGGAGGCTGAGAAGGAAAGCCTTAAGCAGGTAGGAGGAGAACCAGGGCAGGATGGTGTGGTGGAAGGTGTGTTTGCTTGTGTGAGTAAGGACTCGCCTGTTAAAGTGACATTCCCTCCGTGGGAGCCAGGCCTGTCCTGCTTCACTGGCTGGTGTCAGGAACTAAGGCTGTTGCCTTGACCACAGAAGTGGGGACACAGAGTGGAGAAGATAGGCAGAGGATCCGGGGTGACTAGCCAGTGCCATTGCAGGTAACAACCTATACGGAGAGGAGATGGTACAGGTCCTGGAGCGGCTGAAGGACAGCGAGGAGAGGGCCTCCTACATCCTCATGGAAAAGATCGAACCTGAGCCTTTTGGAAATTGCCTGCTGCGGCCTGGCAGCCCTGTCCGAGTGGTCCAGTGCATCTCAGAGCTGGGCATCTTTGGGGTCTATGTCAGGTAAGTCAATCAAGAGGGTCTCCTCCTTGTCAGAGGGTCAGCCAAGTGAGCCTGGAGGAAGCAAAGTACAGGGAATAGGAATCCTGGGTTTCAATCCCAGCTCTGCCAGTCCCTAGCCATGTTACCTGTTTCCTTAACTAATAAATGAAGCCAAGCACCCAAGACCAGCCCACATCACAGGGCTATCAAATGGAGCCCAGATGAGAAGTGTTTTGTAACTATAAAGGAAATTATAAGTAGTATAAAGATGGATGAGAAAGTAGCCTTTCTCATCTAGAAGGACTAGAAGGATACCCCAGGGAAGAAGAGAATTTGGGTCCAGTTTCCAGGCCACCAGGGATTCTGGGGAAAGGTGGGTGGGGCCAGCTAGAGGATAATCAGTGCCTTTGAAAGGCTGAGGGGCCCCTGGGTTTGGATTTGAGCACTGAAGAATCAGGAAGAAAAGACTGCTTGGGAATTTGTAAGGAATAGTTCCTGTCCCTTAAACCACATCCTGCAAAATTTGTCCTTCAAGATCAAGCAAGGTAGGAATAGCAGATCCTACCATGCTCTTGACCATAGCTCTCTATGTAATCTTTCCCTCTAATCACTTATAGCTGCTCTGCCCGTCACTTCCCCCCAAACCTACCACCACAGCCATCTTAAGAGAGAGGTAGATGGGGCACCTGGGTGGCTCAGTGGGTTGAGCCTCTGCCTTCGGCTCAGGTCGTGATCTCAGGGTCTTGGGATCAAGCCCCACATCAGGCTCTCTGCTCAGCAGGGAGCCTGCTTCCCTCCCTCTCTCTCTCTGCCTCTCTGCCTACTTGTGATATCTCTCTCTCTCTCTCTCTCTCTGTCAAATAAATAAATAAAATCTTTAAAAAAAATGAGAGAGAGGTAGAGAAGGAAACTTATAGCTACAGAACATGAAATGTGAGCCTGGGATCATAAGTGCTTTTCCTGCTTTATTTAATCCTTGTGATCATCTTGCAAAGTGAGAGGTTTTAACTCTATTTTAAATTGAGGAAATTGATATTTAGAAGGGCTGAGTGACTTGCTCAAAGGCACAGAGTTAGTAATTTCCCAGTGAGGATGCAAACCCAAATCTGATTCTAAAATCCTAGCACTTCCTTGGGTGTAGTCAGTCACTCATATACTGCTCACGTGGGACCAGGGAAGGTTTTGGGTGTATGGGCTGTCTTGGTAATGGAGTTGTGTGTCTCCTGCCCCCATTTCTATAGACAGGGAAAGACACTTGTAATGAACAAGCATGTGGGACATCTGCTTCGAACCAAAGCCATCGAGCATGCAGATGGCGGTGTGGCAGCAGGAGTGGCAGTCCTGGACAACCCATACCCTGTGTGAGGACACAGCCAGGCCTGCCCAGACTTGACTTCACTCAAGAACCTTCTATCCCTTGTACTTGTCATTCCGTTCCTAGCCCCTCTGAGGGGCTTCTCTCCCTGCACCTTGGGAGGGCTGGTCTCTTCAGTTCACAGAAGGGTGAATGCTGAGTACCTTCCCCCAGCTTTCCCATCTGAGGACCAGAAAAGCTGTGTTTCCTTTAGGTGGGATCTAGAGGCTCCTAAATCCTGGGAGTGTGGGTATAGCTGAAAGGAAGCTGATTTGAGGTAAGGGTCCATAACCCTGCCACCCTCCTCTCAGCCCCTCGCCAGCCTTTCCAGCAGGTTCCAGTGTTTGATCTAGAATAGGACTGAGAGGTAGGAGGAGGGCAGTGAAGGGGCATAGCCTTTCCCCGCTTCTGCCTTAAATAAAACTACATTGCTGATTCTGTGATTCCTTGGTTTATACATTTGGTGGGGTCGGCACACTTAGAGTGGATTAGAGCAGGAGAAATGATTTGGCTATCATCAGAGTCTCCCTAGCCCCAGACCGTAGGCTAGAACCCTGAAGTTCCAATCCTTAGTCACTCACTAATGCTCCGACAGGATCATAGAAAATAATGCAGCTGTGATGGGACATCACAGGCATGAATTGGCTTCATTTGCTTTCCTGCTTAGTTCAGGAGCTTGCCAAAGGGCCTATGAGTGAAGCCTTGCCTGCAGATGCCCAAACCAAAAGTTCTGGAAGGAGGATATTGGGAGTATTCCTGAGGAAAACCACTCCCTTTCCCATCCGCCACATAATTCAGAGCAGCTTGTAAGTATACAGTATGTAAGATATCTAAGAAAACAATTCACCACCTTTTTAAGGTCATATACTTTATTCCTACAATCAGAGCCTGGGCATGACTGGGGCAAGAAAAGAAGAGTTTCATCTGAGAGTATCTCTTATGGGCAGGACTGTTCATGGAAGGGTGGGAACAGAGGACAAGGAAGACAAGTTCTTCTGGCCCTAGGAACAAAACACATTTATTCCAGCAAAGAAGCAGGTAATCTGAAAACCGTCTGGAAATAGCCTGTCTGCACATCCCCTGAAGCAAATGGGTAGACAAACACTGCCATCTGGCACAAAAGAGAATTCAGATCTAGAACAGAAGCAGCAAAGTATTTAAAAAAATAATAATCAATTGTTTTGGGACTCACAGGTGTTTCAAAGGGCAAATGCATACCCAAGATAAGTACTGGTGCTTCCTGAGAGAGCTGACATAGGATTACAGAGCTGCCTCCCTGCTTCAGTCTGGACCCTCACTTGCCCTCTGCATACTACTTAACTTGGGTAAGGGACATGACCTTCAGGTCCCTGTTCTGGGCTTCAAGGTCTCTTGCAGTCTAGGGGCACAGCAATCTGAGGCTAACCTGGGCCACGTCTCATCTATTTAGGAGCCACAGGAAGTTGCCTCCCCCAAGGGCAAAGCTGGTCCTCGGTCCCAGACAGCTGGTCAAGAGAGGTGGTATGGGTCAGCACTGGCCCCCAGCACTCCTAGGTGGGGGCAAGGGGAAGGTGGGCAACACTTTGGAAAGCCAAGCAGGGAGAAGCCTGGGTAAAGGGTGAGGTCTTGTTTACTGGATGGTCAGGCAGCGGTGGTTGAAGAGCTGGCAGATGACAGTTGGGTCAGCCACAGTAGAGGTGTCCCCCAGGTCGTGGTCATTCTGAGCAATCTTCCGAAGCACCCGCCTCATGATTTTCCCTGGGGGACCACAGACTTCTGGTTACCTGGTAATAGCACTGACCCACTCCAGCCCTGTCAAAAAGGATTCCATCCACACACATTCCACCACCACTAGCCTTGGCCAATCCCAAACCCAATCCCTTGAGGCCTCTGAACATACCTGAGCGGGTTTTAGGCAAGCCAGGTGCATTCTGGATATAATCCGGAGTGGCAATGGGGCCAATCTTTTCTCTAACTGTAACCAAAAAATCATTAAGCATTTCTTCAGTACCCTTAGCTAGGCTCCCAAAAACCAAGGTAGAGATGGCTTTGTTCCCCACCTATTTCCTCTTCAAGGCCCTGCCCACAGAGTAATTTTTACAATCACTGCCTGTCTGTCTCTCTTTTTAACACATTGTCTTTTGCTATCTCACTTTATTTTAATCTACCTTCATGGAACTCAGACTCTAAGAATCAGCCTGCTAGAGTTTAAATCTCACTTTACTAGCAGTGTGGCCTTGGGCAAGTGATTTAACTTCTCTGAGCCTCAATTTCTTCATCTTTAGGATGAGAGTAACAACAGGATCTATTTCACAGCGCTGATTATAGGGATTCCGTGGATTAATGCATTTAAAGTACTTAGCCCAGTGGTAGCAGAGAGAATTCTATAAATGTCAGCCATTAGCATCCTAGTGGAGAGACTAGTGGAGACTGAGTGGGAAGAGGACAATCAGCTCCTAAAGCCCCCTGGGATCCATTTGTAGTTTGCAGCTTGCTATAGCCTCTCCCCAACAACTTGCTGTGGTAACTGGGTCGTCAGGTCAGACCCTACAGTTCCTTCGTAGGGATGCTCCTCACTCTGCTTCTTGAGCTCCTCGGTGAGGGTGGGGCTGAAGGTGTAGCCATCGCGCAGGGTGACAAAGCAGTAGAGGCATTCGCCCTTCACAGGATGAGGGTGGCCGACCACAGCTGCCTCTGCAATAGCCTCATGTTCCACAAGTGCTGATTCCACTTCTGCTGTGCTCAGCAGATGTCCTTGTCAAGGGAAAGCAAGTGCCATGAGAGAGATCCCAGCCTCTACCCCAGCCCCTGTTCCATCTATGCCTCCAGGGCAGTCTTGGTCTGGTCAAATGGGGAAGCCCCTTCATTCATTCCTCACATGACCTGCTTCACTAGTCCCACCAATCCAGTTCCCCTCCTCTAGGAGTGTTTATCACTCCTCCTCCAAATCCTGTATCCAGAACTGAATGCTGCACTCCAAGCATAGTTTGTCTAGAGGACATCCTGGCTGGCTCCGAATGGTTTGGCTGGGACTTGCTGGGAGAGTAGTTTTAACAAGAAGGAAAAATGGTCCTTGGCCCTCACCAGATACATTCAACATGTCATCAATCCTGCCAGTGATCCAGTAATAGCCATCCTGGTCCCGCCGGCAGCCTGGAAAGAGAAGAAATGCACAATGTAATAAATATCCCACAGTAGGATACACGACCCACATCACCAAACTGCTATACTAATAGCCCCCTACCAAGTCTTCCTGCTTCTGAACTTGCCAGTGTGATAGCTAGGTTCCAAGAGAGCTACACAGATTTCCACTTTCTGATATTCAGAGTCCTGTGTAGTCCTCTTTCTCATTGTACTAGGGTTAGTCTGTGTAATCAATAGAATTTGGCAGATGTGATGGTATGTCATTTCTTAAGTTAGATTCTAGAAGACACTGTGGCATTCTCTCAGATGATCTGCTCTGGGGGAAGTCAGCTGCCATGTCATGAGTAGCCCTATGGAGAGACCATGTAGTGAAGAACTGAGGGTTCCTGCCAACAGCCACATGAGTGAGCCTTGGAAGGTCCTCCAGGCTCAGTCAGACCTTCAAATGACTGTAGCCTCAACCAACACCTTCACTGCAATCCATGAAAGCCTCTGCATGAGAACAACTGGCAAAGCCACTCACAAATTCCTGATCCTCAGAAACTGTATGAGATAATATTTGTTGTTTTTTTTTTTTTTTTAAAGATAGATTCATTTATTTATTTATTTGTCAGAGAGAGAGGGAGAGAGAGCGAACAAGCACAGGCAGACAGAGAGGCAGGCAGAGGGAGAAGCAGACTCCCTGCCGAGCAAGGAGCCCGATGTGGGACTCGATCCCAGGACTCTGGGATCATGACCTGAGCCGAAGGCAGCTGCTTAACCAACTGAGCCACCCAGGTGTCCCAATATTTGTTGTTTTAAGCTGCCAAGTTTTGGGGTGATTTTTTCCATGGCAATAGATAATTAATACACCCACCTAAAGTCTGTTCTCCATAAATCAAAGTTATTTTCTAAACAATAAGTCAGTTCTTATCACTTCTCTGCTTACAAGCCCTAAAAATCTCCCCCACTGTACACAGGATAAAATCCAAAGTCCTCCCTGTGGCCCACAAGGCCCCACATTATCTTCCTCTCCAACTTCATGTAACATTCTTCCCTTTGTTCACTACACGTCAGCCACACAGGCTTTCAGTCTGTTCCTCAGACATTTCAAGCTTGTGTCTCTGCACAGAACACTCACAGATTTTCCCATGCCTGGCCTCCTCCTCACCCTGGAGGTCTCTGGTCAAATATCACTGAAGTGAAGACGCCTTCTCTCACCATCCCATGTATGGTGGCCATTCCTTCAGACATTCTTTATCCTGTTACCCTATTTGTTTTTCTTCATAGCACTTGTCAGCAAGATAAGCTTATTTACTTGTTTGCTGAATTTATTGTCTGACTCCCCTTACTAGAATATAAGCCCCATGGGAACAGAGACCTTGCCTACCTTATTCACGGTAATATCCCCTGAACTTAGATCAGTGCCTAGACATAGTACATGCTCAATGAAAAGCTATGGATGAATGGATTGGTGGACAGGGGCGCCTGGGTGGCTCAGTGGGTTAGAGCCTCTGCCTTCGGCTCGGGTCAAAGTCCCAGGGTCCTGGGATCGAGCCCCACATCAGGCTCTCTGATTGGCAGGGAGCCTGCTTCCCTTCCTCTCTCTCTACCTGCCTCTCTGCCTACTTGTGATCTCTGTCTGTCAAATAAATAAATAAAATCTTAAAAAAAAATAGAATGAATGGATTGGTGGACAGAGTCATGGGCAAACATTGGCTCCACACATAAGGATGCATATGACATAGTAATACACGTTGCTCCATGCCCCATTTCTTTTAGCACAGGAATGGTGGAAAGAACCTCTTTCCTCATATATCACATCAGGTTGTACCATGCTGAGACCCTCCATGCAACACTCATTCCTGCTCTTACAGTCTTCTCTATAGCGCTACCTGACACTGACACTGACACACAGAATATGTTCCTCTCTGTTTTTCTTCCCACCAACCAATTCTTCCTAAAAATGGAAGGGTAAGGTACATGTCAAGGTGGGAGATATGGGAAAGGGACAGCCAAGACTCACCATCTCCTGTCACATAGTAACCAGGGAACTTCTTAAAGTAGGTGGCCTCAAAGCGTTCATGGTTCCCATAGACTGTGCGCATGATTCCTGGCCAGGGCTGCTTGAACACCTAAGGAGTGGGAAAGGTACAGTAGTACATCAGCTATACTGTCTCACTGAAAGACTGGAAACACTGACACTCACAGGCTGGACAATCACAGTTTTGCCCAACCTGAGGAGAAATGGCCTGAATGCCCTTCCTGAGAAGGAGGACATAGCGCAGGCTTTGGAGATAAATAATCCACACTGAGAATCCTTGCTCTGCTACTTACTGTGTGACCGGTTAGTAATTTTACTTCTCTAAGCTTCAGATCTTCTGTAAATCACAGAAAATAATCTCAACCTCCCAAAGTTATTGTGAGGATTGTATTAATGATATGTGGAAATTGCCTAGTATAATGTTCTGTTAGTGATAAGCGTTTAGTAAATTTAAGTCTCCTCAGGAAACCAAGTCCAGTTTGATAAAAATGAAAATAGTAATATAAATGTGAATAATTATTTGGGCACCTGGTGCCTAATTCATTAAGCATCTGCCTTTGGCTCAGGTCATGGGATAGAGCCCTGCATCAGGCTCCCTGCTCATCAGGAAGCCTGTTTCTCCCTCTCCTACTCCCCCTGCTTGTGTTCCCTCTCTTGTTGCCTCTCTGTCAAATAAATAAATAAAATCTTTTTTATTTATTTATTTGTCAGATAGAGAGAGAGAGAGCACAGGAGCGAACA
>ML104186.1:0-13702 GCA_003697995.1 Taxidea taxus jeffersonii
TCTGACCTGAAAAGTTTCTGCTGAAACACCTGATGAGGCCTTATGGGGTTTTCCTCATATATAACTATCTTATTTTATCTTATATCTTATTTTATCTTATATCTTATATAACTATCTTACTGCTTTTTATTTTTTTTGGTTATTTTTATTCCAGCATAGTTAATATATAGCTGCTTTTACATTTTTAAAAATTGTCTCGTTATTACTACTTTTTTCAATTTTACTTACTATATATCTTACTGTGGACCTCCTTGGGTTGATTTTGTTGGGGAATATCTGCCTCCTGGTTCTGAGTGTTTCCTTGCCTAGATTAGGGAGGTTTTTAGCCTTTATTCTAATAAATTTTCTACTCCCTTTTCTCTCTCTTCTCCTTCTGGGATCCTTAAAATGTAATTACACTTGATGGATTTGCTTTATTTCCTAAGTCTATTCTCATTTTACATATTTTTTTTTTCTCTCACCTGCTCAGTCTGAATACTTTCCATTACTCTGTCTTCCAGGTCACTAATTTATTCCTCTGCTTCCTCTAGCCACTATTTATTCCATCTAATGTATTTTACTTTCATTTATTGGATTTTTTTTATCTCTGATTGGTTCTTTTTTATCTCTTTGATATGTTATGGGTCTCATTGATGTCCTCCATTCTTTTTTCAAGTCCAGTGAGTTATCTTCATGATTCCTACTTTCAATTCTCTATCAGGCATGCTATTTATACCTTTTTTACTTAGATTTCTGGTTCTGTGGCCTTATCCTTTTATTTCATTTGAGACAAATTACTCTGCCTTCTCATTCTGTCTGAGTCTCTGTGCATGATTCTTTGTTTTTTTGTTGTTGTTGTTGTTTTGTTTGTTTGTTTTCTTTTTAAATATTTCATCTATTTACTTGACAAAGAGAGAGAGAGAGAGATCACAAGTAGGCAGAGAGGCAGGCAGAGAAAGAGAGGGGGAAGCAGGCTTCCCGCCAAGCAGAGAGCCCAATTCAGGGCTCAATCCCGGGACCCTGAGATGATGACCTGAGCCAAAGGCAGAGGCTTAACCCACTGAGCCACGCAGGTGCCCCTGTGCATGCTTCTTTGTGTCAAGAAAGTCAGCCATGTCTCCTACTCTTGAAAATAATGGGCCTTATGAAGAATAGGGCTTGTAGTGCCCTGCAGTGCAGTGTTCCCTGTTCCCCAGATTATGGCATTTTAGTGGGTTTCTCATATGTGTCTTGCATGAACCTTGCTGTTTTGTCCTAGCCACTTTCTCCTTTGGCTAAGACATCTGTAGAAGCTCTCTTTGCCTGCTATGAGCAGTGTTTGGTCCCTGGCCAGGGTGGGTCATGCAGTTTTAACAAGGTGTGAGCAGATCTGCTTGTGAAATGAAATGTGCCGTAGCCACTGCTGGGACCTGGGCCATGTAGGCAGGGTGTGCAGTTTTAACAAGGTGCACCTCATCCTTCTGCAGGGCCCACTACCATCTCTGGAAGGACTGAAGCCCTGCAAAGCACACAGGTGGGGGAAATGCAATGTTGGCAAGGTTTGTGCCAGTCTTCTGGGTGAGGGGATCCACAGAGCTGAGACCGAGGCAAGCATGACTGCAAAGGACAGATCCACCAAAGTGCAGTGGGGTTGAGCTTGGTGTAAGCAAGTTAGTTGGCGTGTTGGTAACTCTGCTGGTTCCCTCAGGTGGTTTTGTGTTTGCGCTGGGGGGAAGGAAAGGGAAATGGCACCTGCCTCTTTACTTCTAGAGGAGTCAGCCTCCAGCACATACTCTGGAATGAATAAACTACTCTCCCTCCCTTATGTCCCAGGTATTTTTCAAACTGCTGTTTCTACACTGTATTTCATAGGGCTGTTTTTGTGCTAGCTTTTCTTTTTAAGGGTGTCTCTTAAAAGGTGGCTTCCTATTGCTCTTTGGGTTCTCTAAGAACAGAGCCCACTGATTTGTAAAATTCTAGGCTTTAAATCCCTCTGGTTGTAAGAATTCAGGAAATTTGTCCCATCCCACTTTCAATGCCAAATGCTATGTGGATTTGTTTCCCCCTTGTAAGCTCCAGTGTGATGGTATGTTTCTTGCCCTTCTCCACACCTGTGGCTCCCTCCCTGCTCCACACTCTGTGGATGGCCATAGGCTCTTTACTCCCCACCACATCTCTGCTCTTCCTACCCTTGTATGTGGCCTCTTCTCTACGTTTAGTTACGGAGTTTGTTCTGCATGTCTTTGGGTCATTTTCTGGGTTATTTATGTTGATGTGTTATCTAGTTGAATGTATGGAATGAAGTGAGCTTAACTTTCTCTTATTTGCCATTTTCCCAGCCTCTAACTCAATAGTACATTATTTTGATGAGCACTGAGTAATATATGAAACTATTGAATTGTTACATTAAAAAGAGAAGAGGGATGCCTGGCTGGCTCAGTCGGTAGAGTATGTGAATCTTGATCTTGGTGTTGTGAGTTCAAGCACCACATTGTATATAGAGATTACTTATTAAAAAATTTAAAAGCCTGAATGATATCTGAATTGATGTAATACTATAGGAAGAGTGATTACTTTTTTACTACAATAATTTTGTGTTTTAATTATTTTTAACATCACTGAAAACACATTATTTTAAAAAATCACTTATAATCCCCACTTCACATGGTTTCATCTAGTATTCTCAACATAACAACTTTGAGATAATAATTTAATTATATGTCATTTATATAATGTCTTTGGAATTTCTGAGGACTTCAAAGATTAACTGAAATAAAATTATAGAAGAGAATATAGGGATTGTGGCACTGACACAACCATAGGAAAATAAAGAAGGGAGCTATAAATATAAGATATATATATATATATATATCTTCTACATTCTTTTGTTTGCTTTTAAGTTTCAATGAAACTAAACACTTTAACTCAGTAGCATAATTAACAATCAAAGAAAGCATATTTGCCCTCTGAGCCAGAAAGATCTGCTATTGAGACTGAAGGAAGCTAAGGTAAGCCCAATATTGGGAGGTGCAAGACTTCTCTGACGGGCAATTTTGGCTTGAGGATGTGCCAACAACTTTGCCAAACTTTCTTAAAACCCTCATGCTGTCTACTACCCTTGTACCCAGCTTTTCTTTCTTTCCTTTTCCCTCAAAAAGGGCTTTTTTTTTGAGATTTCCTCAAAGATGTTTCCCCTAATAAATCTTTGCACAGCTAATTCTTAGTATCATGTGCTTCTCAGAGTATCCAAATAACACAAATGGTATCAGGAGTTATCCAACAAAAGAATGAATAAGGCAGGGACTTGGGTCTGGCTTATTCATTGCCTGGTGGGTGAAGAGGACTTTGTTCTATTTGGCAGATGGGCAGCAGTACTCCTTTGGACAAGCAGTGTTAATTGCTCAGGATTACACTGATGATGAAGTTCATTGGTGGTGACAGGAAAATGTGTGGGTGGAGGTCAATGCTGTGGCATGATTTCGGGCATTTGAAAGTTTTGGGTTAACAGTGCCTACGAAAGTAGTGGAGTTGGATGGTTACTTCCAAGTTGTGTTGATGCCCACCAGAGGAATAATAAGGGACTATAGGCTGTCAACAAGCTTTGGTATCTTATGAAGAGGTCCTTATTTCTTATAGTGAAAACACAGAATGTGCAGCAGGCTGAAGATCTAATAGTGTTGCAAAATTCCAGAAATAGTTGAATGATCACCTAACACTCTGCTTTGTTATACCAAGGCCAAGGTGCTGGTTAGTAAAACTGGGGGGCCCTGAAACATGAGGTGGGGCTATCTTGATGGAGGACCCTGAGGTTGTGTCCACATTTGCCTGTGAACATTTCGGGATGCAGAGGCAGGCAGCCTTTCCTGAGAAACAGCTATTGTTTTGTTTTTTTTTTTACTCTAGGCCTTGTGGTGGGCTGTACAGTAGTGGCACAGTACTGCTCTCCTCCCCAGCAACTGCTTGGTAGGGGGTGGCTGGCAGCGGGCACTGTGTTCTGCCTGCTGGGCCTCCAGGTTCTGGTGAAGCAGATGATGAGCTCAGCCCTGAAGGACATGAACTGCCTATGCCAGCCCCACTACATGGCCCTAAAATGCAGTGGTAGAAGTGCCAGTGCCCTCAGTACTGCTCAGTGGTCCTGTGCTTCTGGTTACTGGCCTGATACTGGCTGGGCTTGTCACTGCCCCTGCTTGGCCACTGGCTGCCATGCTGTTCATGGGCATAGCCTGGCTGATTCAGGTTTGCTCTTGCTGCTGGGTTTGGTGCAGTATCATGCAGGTATGAGTTGACACTGCCTTTACATCCATGTAGCCATTCCCTCTACCCATAGTCACCATAGTGGCAATGGCAGAATCTTTAGCATCTAAGTACGGTTGTCTGCTCATTCGTGTCATGAGGCCACATCTGGCATTGCCATCCTCATCTGATCCAGCCTCTTTCCTACCACCTGCCTTGGTGTCCACATAACTGTGCCAGGGCATGAATGAGTGAGAGAGAGAGAAAGAGAGAGGGAGGGAGAGAGAGAGAGAGAGACAGTGTGTGTGTGTGTGTGTGTGTGTGTGTGTGTGTGTGTGTGTGTGTGTGTATGTTCACGCATGGGCATGAAGGGAATACTGAGTATATGTGAGTGTATACAAATTTCCAGAACTGTATAGCCCTTCTGTGGGATTGAGTGATGTGTGGCTAAGAACTGGTGTATACCTACACAGCCACACAATGGCAAGGGAAATGTGTGTCTCGCTGGAACTTTGTTTTTGTGTCCACAGAACTGTCAGGGTCTACCTTTCTGTATCTAGGGCCTCTAGGCCAAGGAATATCTAGGATCTTTGAAGATTCTTGACCCCTATTGCCAGGACCCCTTAAATCTAAACCCATCCTTTAATACCTGTTAGGAATTTCCAAAAGAGTGACTCTTGGTCACCCCAGAGACTGCACCAGTGACCCTTCATTAAGGAGAATAAGTGGTAGAGAAGTGGAGAGAATGTGGGCTCTGGAATGTGACAGATATGGACTAAGATTCCCCCTCTATTATTTACCAGCTGGGGATGTGGGCAGGTGATTTAAGCTCTCCGAGCCTCAGTTTCTTGTAGGCCATGGTTGTAGTCATGGCTGTGCTAGGTGATTGGTGAGGATGCAGTGACACCCAGGATGAAAGGGCTGGACACATGGCAGATGCGCAGTAAAAATGGTGGCTACTGAATCAAAATAAAACAAACAGAAAAACTCTCCTCCCAAGGAAACAAGTGATTCCTTCAGGAGCTACCCTCTGCCTCACTTCTGGCTACAGGCTAGTAAGTCTCAGAATAACCATATTGGGCCTGATAAAGAAGGAAATAGACTTTATACACTGAATGAGTTCACATAATTAGCTAGTATGTGCTGGTTTAAGCCAAAAGAATTCTTCTGTGAAGGCACTTTGAAGATGTTTCATCAAAGAGGCTAGAATGTAAGCCTCTGTAAGCAAATACTTTTGTAACATGGCCATGGATTTTCTTGGGACAAGGCATATCCTAGGAAAGACCCTAGGAGATGGGGCAGACTTGCTGCCGGGGTGACTCTTGGAGGCCTTAAAAATTGGTGGCTGGCACTAAGTGAAGCAGAATTTCCTGGGTTGCCATATCAGATGTTAAAGGCACGAACAAAGAAGCTGAGGGAAGCGGGAATGCTAGAATGAATGTATTATGTGAAGTCAGAAGATCCAGCAGACAGTTATGTTCCACAGAAGACACAGAGGTCACATTATTCCCCAAGGCCATCATCAGTGTGCTAGTGAGAGAGGCACCAGCATCAGAAATTCAGTGGTGGCCTCCTCTGTAGGCCAGAGCTGATAGTAAGGGAAGCAGATATAGTCTTCAGAAGCCAAGCAGCAGAGCCAGATGCCAGGAGGCCACAAGTACCCTAAAATCCACGAGGTGGAAGGGGCAGTCAAATGAGCTTGACCTCAATGTAGATGTGAACATGATTAAGGGAACATGGTGTCTGTGGGAGCAAGAGTGCTGGTTGATACTTGTAACAAGAATAGCAATGCAAGGGCAGAGATGGATGCTGAGGATGATTGCCCCATAAAAAGTAGTAGTCTCTGGCTCATTTCCCACATTTGAGCCATTTTTCAAGTGCAGAACATCCAGTGGACATGACTCACAATGAAAGAAATGAAAGAGTCAACCATGGGATCCACTGGTTATGTTATGTAGTGCATCATCTAGAACCAGCCAGCCTCACAGAACACTGCAATAGCCTCTAAAACTTCAGCTGAAGAGCCAGGCTGGAGCAATGCTCTGGAATTATGTAGTGTATGCATTAAATCAGTGACTTCTATGTGATGCTGTGTCCTTAAGGGGAAGATTATATAGACCTTGCAGAGTTGATGAGCAAAGGGGATATACTCTTGCCAGAGGACATAGAGGAGGTTCCACTGAAGGGCATGTTACACCTGCTGCCTGAGTACTTTGGACCACTTGTACCTGAGACCATCAGGGTAGAAGAGAAGTCATCATGTTGGCAGAAGCAGTTGGCCCTGATTGCAAGAGGACATGGGGATACTTTTATACAATAGCAGTGGAGAAGGATATGTGTGGAGCCCAGGTGATTGACATAGGCCCTTCGTAGTACTCACTTGCCCCATTGCAACTATGAATGGATATATACAGCAGCCCCATCAAGGAGGGTATTATTGCCAAGGAGACAGACATCCCAGGACTGAAGTTTTGGTTCACAACAATATACACCACCAGCAACCTGCTGAGGAGGTCACTGAGTATGAAGAGACTCTGAATGGAAAGTAGAGGAGGGATAGTCTGAATATCATTTGCAGTCCTGAGATAAACTACATCACAACTACCTCTTCTGATCTGCTCAGGAAGAGGGGACCATGGGGACCATGGTTAAGCCACTCACCACTCTGTGAGGAAAAGTGGATCCATGTGATGTGAGAGGCATCCTGTGGCAGTCATTATTAGACTGTGTTTCTTAGAGTTCCAACTGAGGGGACCATAACTGAGCGATGTCTCCAGCTGTTGCATTTAGAAATCCATTACCACTATGGCACCAGTGGTACCCCTCCCAACTGCTTTTCCCAGCCAGTGCTGGTACCAGCAGAGGAGGGCATTCCTGGTAGATGGGGAACTCCTCTGATGGGCTTCTTTGTCTCCATCCCTCCCACTGAACAATGATGTTGCCAAATTTTCTTAGAACTGCCTTCTTCCAATCAACCTTCACTGCTCTCCTTCTCCAGAATCAAGTGAACATCTTTGGTGAGGGCTTTCGAAGACCTTCTTGGTTCCCTCCCAATTGTGCCTTATAAATCTCTCACCTTGTCTTAATCCTGTCCTAGCATCTCTTTAAAAGAGAACCTGTAGTATGCATCATCGCTGACTGAAAACATGATTCAATTTGTGGCATTTAAGTAAAGTGTATCCTAAATCTAGGCTGCTTTGTAACCTAATAAGGCCATGGGTATTTCTTGCTTCTTGTATATACCAACTGGCTTTCTTTTATTCGTTAAGGATAACCTGTACTCTTAATCCATTGAACAACCTTTCAGTTCTTTCTCACTTAATATAAGCCAGGAAGGATCAGCCAACAAGACAGTGAAAATATATAGTTTCCTCACAATTAATAGAAAAACATCTCATCACATGTGCCCTTCTGACAACAGAATACTTCTCAGACAGGATCTATATTAGAGAGTGAAGTAGGGATATGTAGGAGGCAAAAATAATGAAATTGAAGACCTCCACTTGCTTCAACTATATGATATGTGTATTTTATTTAGCCTTTCAGTGCCTTTGAATTCTAATAATTAAGGAAGCTTACAAAATGGTTTGCAGAAGTAATATTAATAAAAGGGGTATCACATACTTCATACCTTAGTCTGTGGATCAGAAGGGGACATGGGGATACATCTTACAGTGCTAGCCAACTTATTGAATAAATAGATGCCTGCAATTGGATGAATTAATATATCCATTTTTATAATACTAATATCATGATTAGCCTAAATATTTTATAGCAACTATTTTACGGAAGCTCTCAGGCAACTGATGCTTCCAGAAATATCTGCTGATAGGACCTGAAAAGTATCTTTGAGAAATGGGTTTGACCCAGTGCAGCGCATAGAGGTAAAATGAATGAGCTGGTGTGGCAGAGAAATAAGTAGGGTGAGGTGTCATCACATGGAGCCTTCCGGTACCATGAGTGGGAGAAGCACAGCACTGCACGAGTGGCTTCACAAAGATGAGTACAGCTGACATCCAAATAGCCTGAATGATCACCACGTTGTTGTCACAAAGCAGTTGATAATTTGGAGAAAGGCAAATTCAATGTGTATGTTTCAAAGTAGAACTCGAGTTAGAGGACTCAGCAGTGTCCAATATAATCATGATTTCCAGCTAGGTAGGAGGCAAGTTTCTGGCCTTTGCAGGTTTTTGACATCCTGAGAAAGAAAAAGTTCTCCAGTTCCATCCCATTTACCACTCTTCCCACAACTGTATCTCACAGTGGAGGTTAAAGGAAGTTAGTTACAGGGAATTTCTGTTAAATATGATAATAGATAAAGAATAAAAGGGAAATGATGGCATATGCCAAAATTAAGGGGACGAGAATCCTTTTACAGATGTGTTCTGAAGAATCCAAATAGTTTTGTGACATTTTAGACAGCAAAAGTCATTTTTATACCGAAGTAATGTAGGGTTTGTGCAAACCTTATATCAGCTGATAAAGAAAAATATTACTTTCATAGGTTCACACAAGAAGTTCAAGTATTTCATCTCAGCTTCGATTTTTAAGCCATTTTCCTGCAAACTGGCAAATTTCTGCCTACAGCAAACTGATGAAAATTCATGGGTGTTTTCATTCCTCTAGTTTAGGGAGGAATAGTAAAACTTTTGCCTTAGATCAAACTTTTGAATATTTGAGGGGGAGAAAAAAAAACCACATCACTTCTCAAATGTGAATACTCAAAGTGAAATGTGGCCGTTTCTTACATTTTTAGATGCCTGGAAGTTTTCCACAAACTTCTATAACAGACACTCTGCAGGCTTCTGCTATAAATGTTTCAGGAACTATCTAGGGAAATATTCTATTGAGAGGGAGAGGGAAGGCAGGATTATCTAGCAGATAGAGCGTGGAATTTGGACTTAGACAACCATCTGAGACCTGCACCTGCCTCTTTCATTGCCTTATGGTGCAGCACTGTATAAATGATTCAGACTCTTTTTGCATATATTTTTCCCTGTGGCAATAGAGGGAAATGGGCTAAGCATTAGCCCCTTCTCAACAATCAGAGAACACCATAAAGGTAAATACGGCATTGTCTGTAAAGTGCTATGACCTGTAATCCAGAAAATAGTGCAGAGATGAGAGGCCACAGAGTTTGTAGACATCATAGCATTCTCACATGGAGACCTGTCTAGCCTGCCTCTCACTTTGGTGTGTGCTCAGGAGTCTCTATGACACAGCTGACAGTAAGTTATTGCCAGTTGCTAATTCCTTCCAAACACATCTTTCTTTCAGCGTCTGGAACATATTAACCTTCCTCTCACAAAATCAGTGAAGGGAGATAACCCATAACAGCCAATCAACTTGCATCTATTGATTGTCTAATATACAAAATGCATTCTACTAAGTACTAGACCTTTAATGAGAGTCTATTAGAACCATAGCAATTTATAAAGTAGAGTTACTATTTTCAAACTGTAATCATGATCTAGTTATAAAGGAGGTAATTCTGGAGTGCTAAGAATCAAATAAAAGGGACGTAGATGACGACTGATACAAATAATGGTTCTAAGGAGTTTAGAAGAGGAAAGGTATGAGGGTTCAAGGTGACTTCTTGGCATATGATTTTAATTTGTACTAAGGAAAAATGTAATACAGAAACATAGAAAGAAAATATATATGCACTCAGAAGTATAAAAAATAAAATTATATCTTTAGCAGTTATCATGCTAAAAAACTGATTCCTTAATATCGATAGCTGCCATCATATATTTCACTGTTCTCACTGCATTTAAGTAGATTTGCTCTGTCTTATTATTTCTTTCATTTTCTAAGTTTGAGAGATGGTGATGGCTTGTTTGAAATCGAGATCAGTTAGTTAATAAGAATGTGTCTTATGAAATAAATTCAGAGTCATGTGCTACAACAGGAAGTCAGTGGAATGAAAATCACAGTTATCTCCCTCTGAACAATGGACAGTCAGTCTCTCAAGTCATCTGTTGGTTCATTTGTAAAATAAGAATTGGGCTAGATGTCATAGGAGAGTTCTAAAATTTTCTGGAAAGAAATGCTGCTTAAAATTTCTATATTTCCTTGTGTTGCTAGGGAGCTCATCTTGCTTTTGTATCTGTCTGGATCCACAACCATTTTTTTGTCATTAAGATCAATATCTTAATTTCATAGACCACAGAGGCTGCAGATAGAGGAGGAACAAATGGTAATGCAGTGCTCTCCAAAGCTGCTCCAACTGTAATTCTTAATTTAATCCCATTTAGGCTGGACATTCCCAAGCTCTATTAAATTTTAATACTCAACTCCAGAGAGCTTTGGTGTTGACTGTAAGTACTAACTTAAATGAATAGGCTGGTTCTTGGTAATAGAACTTCTGTGTCAGTGAGCAAGGCATCTATAAGACAAAACTCAAAACACGTGCTGGGGGTATATTGCCATACACTTCTATTTCAAAGCATATTGGCAAAATATTTGTAAATATGATAATGCATATCATCAAAAGGATTGACAATGTCAAAACATTCAGTCAATTCAGAGAAAATAGTAACCCAATTTTAAATGAAGTATGAGATATGTCATTTGGGTAAGTGCAAACCCAGAAATTTTATTTTTTTTTAAACTGGCATGTTTTAACATGTCATGTTGACAGCCTATGAAAAAACTAAAATTTATTCATCCAGCATGGTATAAATAATGCAAATGATGTTGTATATGGAGTATAAGGTCAGCTTTATTGAGCATAAAAGAGAGCATCACTTCTCCAAGAAGTTTTCTAGACTTGTAAAAATACAGTTTTAAATACCTGACATTATAAATGATCAATAAATAATTGTGGCAAAAAAACCCCACCTATTTTAACATATTTTGGAATGGGTTCACTTATTCATAGGAGGGACTTTAGTGAAAGTGTACAATGTATCATCTATGGTCTGGGTCAACACTGTCTAATAGAAGCACAATACAAGTCACATATACCTTTTAAACTTTGTAGTTTCCACACTAAGAGAAGTACAAAAACACAGGTAAATTTCGTTTTTTTTTGGTAAATTTTAACACAATATATGCACAATGATACCATCTCAACATAAAAATTACTGAACTACTGTAATTTTTTTTTTACTAAGACTTCAAAATTGGGTGTATATTTGGCTTATGTAACAAGTCATTTTGGACTAGCCACATGTCAAGTTTATGATAGCTGTATATGGCTAGTGACTTGGTCTAGAAAGAGGGATGTGTACAATAATAATACAGACGTGGCCGCTACTTACAGAGAGTTCATAGTCTAGTATGGAAAACAGACTCTAAACAATAGATCAAAGTGTAAAATTTTATACTTTTTAGGGTTCCTAAAAAGGATTACATAAAATTAATATTGTTAAAACAGGTATTTAATGTGTTTTCACTTTACGTATGTTACAGATACTGTGTTTCCTATACTGGTGAGATCATTCTTGTGATTTTTTAGGAAATGCATTCTAAATTAGCACTCTTTTATAGTCCATTAACGCGATTTTATATTTGTGCTTCCCATTTTTCCTCTATCAGTATTGCACTATAAGTTTGAAGTTAAAGAATCATGAGCCAGGAGCATAATAATACTTTAATATCATTATACATGGTTAAAAAATAGAGTACCTAGGTACAAAATAAAGATAGGCTATCAGAGAAAACTTTATCAGGACAAAAAAATGAACATTTTTTTTCCATGCCATTCCTTAGCTTTATAATTTCTGTGATTTCTGCTGACATGTGTTTGCAAAAGCTTTATACTACCAAGTCTATAGATCTTCTCTAGGTTTATTATAGAAGTGTTTTTTTCCATATGAAATCTTGCAATTATACCAAATTTATACATGAAAACTGATGTGACAGAAGTAATTAAGGGGGTGCCTGAGTGGCTCAGTGGGTTAAAGCCTCTGCCTTCAGCTCAGGGTCCTGGGATTGAGCCCCGCATCAGGCTCTCTGCTTGGCGGGGAGCCTGCTTCCTCCTCTCTCTCTCTCTCTCTGCCTCTCTGCCTACCTGTGGTCTCTGTCTGTCAAATAAATAAGAAGTCTTTGAGAAAGTAATTAAGCATTAAAATAATAAGAGCATAAAACAATCAAAAACGTAAAAAGAATAGTTTATACATGACATAAACTCTGTGTTGCTTAAAGATTTGCTTTAATAGATTCCATGTAGCTCAGGCTTAATTATGGATGGTGCTGAGAATGGTTATATATTTATTGAGATTTGAAGAATGCCAGAAAGCACAGATGAACTAGAAGTGTAATGTTCACGCATTTAACTAAAAATACATCTTTTCCCTTGTTGCTTCCTAACTAAAATTGCTATAGAATGTCAGACAGAGAAGACTGTATGGACTGGAAGAGTCAATTCCATGAGAGCAACTTCCCTTAGCTGAAACTTAATGACTGGATAGAGCTGGATTTTTTCAGGAAGATGTAGGCAGGTCTTTTTCACTTGGAAAAGCAACATAAATAAGGTAAAAGAGTTGACATTGGCAAGAGCTGTTGAGAGAATAAAGCAGATGGCATAAGTTTGAGAAATTACAGTGGAAGTTAAAAAAGGATGAGCAATCTAAGGCTAGTTAATGGAGACTTAGAATCTTAAACTTGATCCAATAGGTGATTTGGTTCCAATATAGTTTTATATCAGGGAAGTGACATAATGAAAACGGCATTTTTGTAAGATTCATCTAGCGGAGGTGACAGGATTGATTTAAAGAGGCTCAAGGAAAATATCAAGAAGGTTGATTTGAGAGACCAGATCCAATAATAGATTTGGAAGATTTAAAACAGGCCTTCTTAAAATGGGAGACTCATGCATTTTTGACAGCATAGGAGATAGAACTGGTAAAAAGGGACAGTAAGAGAAGGCTGGGGGAAAATAGAATAAAAGCATGATTAAGTGTATTCACAAAGTAGGCTATAAAGTAGGATTCAGAGCTCTGGTTGTAGAAGGGTGGACATAAAAAGAACAAAAGGCAAACGGACAGTACAGCAGAAACCAGTGATACTTTGAACTGTAGAGGTGAGTTTTCTTAAGTTTCTCTTGCCCAGCATAAGATATAGTGGAGTTACATTTTATATTATTATTCTTAGACCTCATTCCTCAGAGCTGAAGTAAATTGAAAGTTGGTTGAAAAATTCCTGAGTGACCTATGATGATACCTCCGTCTCCTTTCTGAAAAGGTACATATTTCGGGTTGAGTTATTTAGAAAGTTATGCAGCAAAGCAAGATTTATGTTTGCTTTATTTTGGCATATGGTTTACATTTTGAAAACTGTGCCCTGGGACAGCATTGGATGAAATTTTGATGATAAAATTGAGCATGGTTAAAACAAAAATCACAAGATTCAGACCAATAATAGACTTTATAAATCATGTAATTATGTGGGTAGAGAAACAACAAACATTTATCGAGTGTCTATCATGTGCCAAGCCTACTGAGGACATTGTGTATATGTATATGTATATGTATATGTATATGTATATGTATATGTATATGTATAT
>ML104186.1:13712-28639 GCA_003697995.1 Taxidea taxus jeffersonii
TATATGTATATGTATATGTATATGTATATGTATATGTATATGTATATATATGAAAACAAAAAACTGTTCTCCAGTCTGGTGAAGGAAATGGTTGTTAAACAAATGAACAAACACATATACAATTATACATTTTGAAAAGTACATGTTATGAGTCGAATTGTGTCCCCTCCCAAAATTCATATGTTTAAATTCTGATTCCCAGGACCTCAGGGTGTGACCCTTTTTGGGTTATAGGTTTGTGGCAGATGTAATTACCTTCAGAGGAGGTTATGATGAAATAGTGTGGGCCTCTAATTCAGTATCACTGATGTCTTTATGAAAGGGGAAATTTGGATACAGACACAGCAAGAATGCCATGTGAAGATGGAGGTAGATATCAGGGTGATGTTGCTATAAACCAGATTCCAAAGATTGCTGGCAAACCACCAAAAACTAGAAAAGAAAGACATAGAACATATTCTTCCTCACAGCCCGCAGAAGGAATCAACTCTACTGACACTTTGCTCTTGGATCCAGGGCTGTGAAACAATACATTTCTGTTGTGTAAGTCACCCAGTTTGTGATATCTTGTTATGGCAGCCCCAGCAAAATAATACACCATTGCAAAGAAGAATTATTGGCAACCCTGGGGCTGAGTAAGGGGATAGAGGCCTACTTTGGATTGGATGGTCAATGGGGGCCTCTTTGAAGAAGTTATATTTAGTCTATACCCGGAAAGGGGGAGTGAACCAGCCATGTGGTAATGTGGGAAAAGTGATCTGGACAGAAGAAAGACTATATGCAAAGAAAAGAACTTGCCCCAAGTAAGACCAGTGTGTCAGGAGCATAGCCAGTGAAGGTGACAGTGGCACAGGCGAGACTAGATAGACCTTGGTAAGGAGTTGGAATTTTATTCTAATAACGATAAGGAGACCATCATGGGCTTTAAGTAGGTAGTGACATAATCTAATTTACATTTTTTAAAATATTTTATTTATTTATTTGACAGAGAGAGAGAGAGAGAGCACAGACAGGGAGAAGCAGACACCTCACTGAGCAGAAAGCCTGACGCAGGGCTTGATCCCAGGACACTGGGTCTCCATCCCAGGACCCTGAGATCATGACCTGAGCCAAGTGCAGATACTTAACTAACTGAGTCACCCAGTTGCCCCCAATTGACATTTTTAAATAAATTCTAACTGCTGTGTAAAGAGTGGTATGGAAGGCGAGGTGAAGAACATAATTAGAAAATGACAGCATCAAGCCAGATATTTGGCCTTGAAATAGCTTTGTGGCAGCAGAGTATAGATGAAGTTTGTCTGGCCAAAGAACGGTCTAAGAGAAGGCAGTAAAATGGACAGTAAGAGAGTTGCACGGTGACCACGATGTGTCAGACATTAATAGCACTGTTGAAGTCTCATTCTCCGTCCTCTGTCCCTGCAACCTGCAAATATGCAGTCAATGACTTTAAAGGATTATTTGAAGTAGATAGTAAGGGGCTAATTTCATGGGTTGTATTGAGAATAAATGCACAAGCACCTGTGTAGTACATAAAAGGGCCAAAATGGATAGAAAATAGTGACACAGTGTCAAGAGCAAAGAAATTCACTCCCTGTTTGGAATCTACTTTTGGCCTTGCCACTATTTGTTAATTGTACCCCAGTAAAAGGAGTTTATAGTGTCAGATAATTTCTAAGATGTGTATTAATTTTAAAATTTCATGTCTCCCCAGCAATTGCACTTCTGGGTACAGGGCCTAATGATATTCTTGTACATTTGCATAAGGGGACTTGTATAAGGATCTGCATCAAAAACATTGTTTAAAACAACAAATACAGGACACCTGGGTGGCTCAGTCAGTTAAGTTGCTGCCTTCTGTTCAGGTCATGATCCCAGTGTCCTGGGATCGAGTACCGTATCGGGCTCCTTGCTCGACAGGGAGCCTGCTTCTCTCTCTGCCTCTGTCTGCCACTCTGCCTGCTTGTGCGTGTGCTCTCTCTTTTTTTCTCTCTGACAAATCAATCAATAAATAAAATCTTAAAAAAAAAATAAAACAGCAAATACAAAGGAACTTACGCATGCACCTACAAAAAGAAATAAAATATATGATGTTTATATAACACAATGTTATTTAGCTGTTTAAAAGAATGAACTAGATCCATATATATATATATATATATATGTATATATATATATAAAATCGCAAATACAGAATGTTGAATGCAAAAAGAAGTAGGTCTTGGAATGATACTTGAAATCGTTTACCTTTTATAGAAGCACACGTATGTAAAAATGCTAAAAGTAGCTAGGAAGGAAGAAATTCTGGTTAATTATTGGGCTGGAGAGAGAAACCAGACTGGGGATAGTCTATAAAGAAAGCTTTTCAACTTAATGTTTTATGTAAACTGATATTTAAACTATATATAACATGGTTTAAAAAGTTTTTTATGTTATTCCCTGTATGTTTAAATTAAATTAGTTTTATGACTCCATAAGTGAGTTAAAATAGATTATTTTCATTTTTATTATGGAGAATGAAAGTCTCATTTTGATATATTGTATATTTTAATACTAAATTTTAACACCATTAATTTTCCAAGATTAGAGAAATCATGTATAACTTCCACTTATATCTAACTTTCATAACTCCTTAAAGTTGGTGTTTTTTTCAGTTAATATGTAGTTTAAATATATTGAACACAATGCTCACATATTTTACCTATAAGTGCTGTAAAATTTTTAGAAATACACATTGGTAACTGAAGGAGAATAAATAAATAACATTAGCTATTCCATTTTTTAATCATGGAAAAACTAATTTCCATATTATGCTCTGGTTCTGTTTTTTTAAATATCTTTATAGCTATTACAGTTTCAATCTCCTTTTTGGAAACTTAATAGTATATGGTTATTTTTTTGTTTAAATGGACAAAGGCTTTGCTGTGTTAAGGAATAGAAGTGTTTTGCTCTTATAGAAGGTATAACTCTATTGATTAATTTTTTAAAAATAGAAAAAGTATAATACAACTTCAAAAAGAAAACTACAACAAACATATTTGACAAGAGGTTCATAAACTAACCTTACAGTCATTTAAATGTTTGCTTCTCTCTTTCTTGTCTTCTCAGTCCATTGTCTCCATTCCTCATCTTACAGTTTTTGTTATACTTGAATGATGAGCTCAAAGCATGAAAAGCCGTTGTTCTCAACCTTTATTAATGTTTCCCAACTCATTTCCCTGTTTCCCTGTTGACAGCCTGCCAAAATCACCCTCAGGTGAATTGTAAGAAGATTGGGGTAGCAGTCATGGGACCCAAAATATGTTGCAGGTAATTAGTAGATCAGATCTTTGTCATAGCAGATACTTGGCTACCCACACATCTCTATTTTTAAGCCCTGTGTGTCACACAATGTGTATTCATTGTCTGCTTTAGTGTGAAGAGCACATCTTTGCATTGTATATAATAGAGCTGCATTGAATGAGAAATGCTATTATTCTTCTGTCATTTTGTATTGTCACTGGTTAACACATAATATATACACATTTGGTGAATAATTGAAATCACCTTTGGCTTTTAAGTGGCTTTAGAAAAGGGGAATTACCTATTTTGCTCCTCCTGAAGTAATCCAACCACTAGTCTTTGTTTTCCAGTAAAGGCAGGGAACAAAAATCTCCTTAGATGATCACATTTGTTTTCATGCTAATTAGTTCCGACTAATTTGACTGGCAAGAATAGGAGGTCAGGAGATTAGCTCTTGAATCACACAGAACAGAAGAACTTTTTTCAGTGTAAGATACGAGGTGATAAATTGAGGTAAAAAGAAGAAATTAGATTTTAGGTTGATGAAAATGCCAGGGTTATCAGCAGGCTTTCACCAGAATCAGTGCACAATAGCCCGTCATGAATTATTACCTAGGGATGTGTTCCCTTCACTGTCTAATGGCACAACCTCTGTGTGCATGTGGTGTGTGTGTGTGTGTGTGTGTGTGTGTGTTATATTAAAGAGTTGCACTTAACACTTGCCCCATTTCATTGTTCTCTTCTTGTGCCAATCTGTGTTTCAGTAGCAAAGGAAATTTAGCAGTTTACGTAGTATCAATGGTCTCAAGGTATGATAGTTATGTAGTTATGATATAACCAATTTGTTGCTATATTGTAACCAGAAATGACTTATTCTAAAAAAAGTAATAACACCAAAATCTGTCTTTAAGTCTGAAAAAAAGCAGGAAAGATCATTCTCATATAACTGAGGAGTTTAGCTTGGAGAAGTCACACAAACTCTAGAAATTATAAATTCCTTATCTGTAGGATGGGCACAAAAATCTTAAAAGCTTTTTATTAGGTATAATTGAATTAAGCAGAACCCCTTTGAAATTTCTTAGTTTTTTTTAGAAGTGTAAGGTATAATTAATAGTAATATAAATACTGACTTTGGCTGCTTCTTTCCTAAATCAGCATTCATTCATTTTTCAAAAATTAATTGATGCCTACTATTTTTCAAGAATGTACCATTTTAGGCATTAGGAAGATAGCAGTAAACAAAACAAAGAATAATTCTAATATTTCTAATTCTTTGACCTTAAACTTCAGTGAATTAAAATGGCAATAATAGGTAAAATTTGTAATGTCAATTGGTGATAAGTACTATAAATATAATAAAGTAAGAGAGAGAGGATGTGTTAATAGGAGTCATTTGTAAAATTCATTTGATGAAGACAGCGGCCTAAGCAGTAAGTGAGGGCCAGATTGTTTATTGAAATACTAGTTTAAGGAAAATGTTCATTCTTGGATGGTCTTTTGTTAGTCAATCAAAGCCATGTTTTTCACTTATCAATATTTGATTTAAAAAAATTCAGCCAAGTGGGTTGGGCATTTAAAACATTTTTCTCACCCCATACTTTTATATTTCAAATAAAAATATTCTAACTAGTGCACCCTTCCTTCCCTTCTTTGCACACAAAAATTTGTTATATAAGAAAATGAATGAGGGACGCCTGGGTGGCTCAGTTGGTTAAGCGGCTGCCTTCGGCTCAGGTCGTGATCCCAGCGTCCTGGGATCGAGTCCCATATCGGGCTCCTTGCTCAGCAGGGAGCCTGCTTCTCCTTCTGCCTCTGCCTGCCTCTCTGTCTGCCTGTGCTCACTCCCACTCTCTCTGACAAATAAATAAAATAAAAATCTTAAAAAAAAAAAAAATGAATGAAAAATTTTTTTGGTAGGGTCATGTGAGTACAATGTAACAACAATTAATTTAAGATTTAACAAAGTTAAAGTCAAGGGTGTATCCACTCCCCAAAATGATGCTCTACTTGAAAGTTTTTTTAAAAAAATGTTTGTTTACTCTCTCTTACACACTTACACACAAAACATATGTACCCTTTCTTGGCACAGTTGCCCTGGAAAAAAGGTTTGTTTTTTTTTTTTTTTTAATTTTATTGTGTTATATTCGACATCATACAATACATCATTAGTTTTTGATGTAGTGTTCCAAGATTCATTGTTTACATACAACACCCAGTGCTCCATGCAACTTCTATTGCATGGAGCACTAGAAAATAGGTTTAAAGGCAAAAGCTTATGTGCTAACATTTCATTAGTGAGACAAATACCTAATTCCCTAGTTAGGAGGGAAATTCCTTATTCCATTAGGGAGAGAAGGAAGGAAGAAGTGCATGACTGGATTGACCACAATGTCTTGGGCACAGCTGATTGCTCCATGGCTTCAAGAGACATCGCAGGAGAGTTGATGTGAATTTCTGAACATCCTCAAAGTCTATTGAGATGCTGCATGAAGAGTAATAAAATAGAATTTATATGGTGTCTCCCATCTCCCATTGCTGTTCCCAGGGAGCTCTTCTGGGTTTGGCCATCTGAAATACCAGATGCCAGATGGCAGCAATGACATCTGGGACCTGGAGTGCTTTACTACTCATGGCATTTCATATCTGCCCACTACAGTTTGCAGCCTCATGGGTCAGGCCAGATGAGCCAGTCACCTTGTGTGTGTAGAGTAGATCGCGTGGCTCTCATCTTTCAGTGGCAACAGGGAAGGTTTGAGGTAGGACGTTAGGGTTGTTTTGGAGGAAATGGGGAGCTGTCTGATGGTGCCCATGAGAAATGAGAGAACTTGGGATCATGCACTATTTCATATCTGACCTACTGAACAGATGGAGCATAAAATAAACCAGGTAGAATTAGACCTCAATGAATTTCCTGCCACTAAAAGTCCTGTCTTCTCTGTGGTCTACAGGAATGTGACAGATGTCAGGTAATCTTAATTGGGGGCAGAGGGGGGTGGCATCAGTAATATTGAGTCAAAACTATGGCCCAGTCTTTCCAAGAGGATCATAAATTTGCCTGGGACCTAGGTCTTATTGCTACCTATTAAATTATAAGAAAGAAAAGTCTCAACCACTTTAGAAATCTATAAAATATAAATTAAACCAAAAAGGTAAAGTTGTCTTTTAAAATATCTGTCAAATTGGTTAAGATAAAACATCAATATACTGCACCATATTTTATTATATAAGGAGGATGCATTTTCCTATAAGGCTAATGATTATATTAGTTGATTTGACTTTTATAGAAATGTATTTCATTTTTTAAGATTTCTCCTTGCTACAGAATAACATATATTCTCTTTCACACACACAAACACATACTCATATACACAGCAATAATATAATCTGCAACAATAAAATAATAATGTAATCCACAACAATAATTGTGGATTAGATTAAGTCCAATATTTCTCAGAAGAGAGTAGCCATATGATGTGGGAAAAATATAGTGTAAGACAGTTCAGCTGTCCTTGGTTCCCAAATTCCTAATGGGAATATACAACCACTTGCAGTGAAGTATAGGAAGAGTTGGGAGCTTCCAGGTTGGGAAAGCCAATTTATTTGCACAGTTCCTTTATACCAGGTGTAGGGAAACGATGGCTAAAGGCTAACTCTGGACCACTGTATTATAAATAAAGTTTTGTTGGAGCATGGCCACTCTGATCTATTGACATATTGTCAATGGCTGCTTTCTGGAGCTGAGTAATTGCAACAAAGGCCACATAGCCTATAAAACCTAAAATATTTACTGTTTGACCATTTGCAGTAGAATTTTGCCAACTTTGTTTTATATTATTGACCTACGTTAAAATTCGTGAAGACTATATAGTCATAAATAATATACACCCTTACAAAAAGTATTCATAGACATTTGAAACATTTCCGGGTTTCCAGCTAAACTTAACCTTAGCAAAACCTATCCCTGTTAAGGATGGGTCAAGTGTTCCAGGTTTCCAGCCACACAGAAAACTCATCTTCTCATAGTCCACCCCCCTGACTCTAACTTAACAACTGTTTGCACAAGGTCATCTTCACTAAAGATCAGCCAAATATCTAATCATAAAATTGGGGGTGCCTATACATGTACGTATATAGGCAAACTATGTAAAATGCCTTTTGTTGTAGCACATTCATCTCTGCAACTTTATGCTGAAGACATTTTGTGTCAATTTTGCTAAAAAAAGTTTTTCATTCATATAACATTTGTATCAGAGAAATTAAAAAAACAGTTCTTAGTGTTTAAAGATTGGTAAAATAAATTCTGTTACTATTTATTATAATTATTATAAATTATATGTTGTGTAAAATGGCCAAATAGTTCACTACATACTATGAATATGTAGAAGATGGTCACATTATTCAAAAACTCTGTTTTTGGATGGATGTCATTTTCCATTCTTGATAAGTGTGCTTTAATCCCTACCTCTCCCATCATTAACCCCAGACTACAAGGTAGATACTTACTGCTTTAAGGAGAAGACAGCATCTTACAAAAGTGTTCAGTTCTTTTTTTTTTTTTTTAAAGATTTTATTTATTTATTTGACAGATAGAGATCACAAGGAGACAGAGAGAGAGGGAGAAGCAGGCTCCCCGCTGGGCAGAGAGCCAGATGCGGGGCTTGATCCCAGGACCCTGGGATCATGACCTGAGCTGAAGGCAGAGGCTTAACCCACTGAGCCCCCCAGGTGCCCCTCTTTTTTTTTTTTTTTTTTAGATATTGTTTATTTATTTGAGAGAGATATAGTGAGAGAGAGCATGAGCCGGGGGCAGAGAGAGGAAGAAGCCGGCTCCCCGCGAGCAGGGAGCCCAACAGGCGCTCAATCTCAGGACTCTGGAATCATGACCCGAGCCGAAGGCAGACACTTAACTGACTGAGCCACTGAGGCACCCTGAAAAGTGTTCAGTTCTTCCTTTAACTTTCAAAATAGAGTTTTTAAATTCAATTAGCAGAGGAATAATCTGCAAACCAAAGCACATTTGATAGGTAAGAACTAGAGGGTTAAGGAAGAAAGTTTTTCTGTGAGTTTTCCTATGAGTTGATATGGAAGATCATAAGCCAGAGCCTTGAGGACTAAGACCCGAGAAAAATCACTGAATAGGGATGGATGCATGGTAGGACATATAATTATAATGCTCTGCACTGGGTGAAATTAACTGCTGCAAGTATTTTCATATTTTAGGCTGTTGAATTCTTGTGAAGTAGGTGCTGTATGAGCACTGCTATTTTCTGGTGGGAAACTGAGGCACAGGGAGGTTAGTTAACTTGAACAGGGTTATACACAACTGGTAAGTAGTAGAGCTGGTATTTTAATTCAGGCAGTTTGGCTCCAGAGTACATGCCATTCACACTGATGCAGTGCAGCTTCTCCAAGATGTAGTAACATTTCTTCTGCTACAAAAAGAAATATGATCCAGCCACTTAAAGACTAGAAAGAGGAAAAGAATCAGAATCAAAGAGGAGATCAAGAGAGACAGTATAGAGGCATACACGTGATTGAATCTTGGCTCTGCCTTCTCCTGGGTTTGAACTGTGCTATGGACTTAATATCTGTATCTTTCCATAATTCATACGTTGGAACCCTAATCTCTAAAGTGATGGTGTTAGAGATGGGGCGTAATTACGTTATGAGAATAGGACCTTCACAATGGGATGAATAAGTAAGAAGAGAGCACAGAGAGTCGCTCCCTTTTTGTCTGCTTTCTGCCATTGCTATGCAGCAAGAAGGCAGCCGTCTGCAAATCAGGCAGAGGACTCTCACCAGAACCCAGCCATGCCAACACCTTGATCTTGGACTTCCCACACTCCAGAATTCTGAGGGATATTTCTGTGTAAACCATCCAATGTATGGTGATTTATTATAGCAGCCCAAACTGACAGAAACAAACTCTAAGTGCATGGGTGGCAGTGGGGCATAGAAATCTCTTTTTCTACTAAGGAAATTCTAGAAAGAGACCCAAAGAACAAATTTACTTATACATATAAGACCATATATCACCATTTCCCTGGACAGTCCTGGTTTCACCTATTATTATACTACTGTAATGATCAGTCGTCCCTCTTTTTGCTCTCAAATCCAACCCAGCTTAGTAAATTGTGTAGACTCCTTATTTATCCATCTATTACTACATGGGAGTGAGGTAGGAAGGTGACCCATAGAGCTCTCTTCTCCATCACCAGCAGAGTAGAACATAGAATTGGTGAAAGTGAAGGTCCAGGCAGAGAGAGGACTTGAGATAGCCATCATTCTGTGGCACTCATCTATTGGTGTGTGACAAAGTGCCCCACCATATAATGGCTTAAAAGAACAACCATTGGCTTAGCTCTTGATCTTGTGAACCCCAGTTTCATCTGGTCTCAACCAGATTTACTCGGTCACTTCTGTGATCAATTGGCAGATGGTTGCTGGGTGCTTGCTGCTGTCCGGTGGCCTCACTTACATGTCTAGCGTTTGACTGGCTATTGTCTGGGACAGTTCTAGTCTGTTAATGTGGCTTCACATTAACAGCTTGGACTTGTTCACATAGTATTCTTAGCAAGTGCAGCAAGAGAGAAGACATGCCCCAGCCCCTGCATGTATTTCTAACCTTTGCTTGAGCCAAATTTGCTGACACCGCAGTGGCCAAAGGAAATCCCATCGCTGAGCTCAGAGAAATCTAGGAAGATTCACAGAGTTAGCGGGTATATTACTAGAGAGAGGGAAGAATTTGAAAACTTTTGGAATGGAGGAGTTAAGTAGTTACCATGTGCCCCACTGTGGGAAGGCGGAGGGTGCAGACAATGGTTGGGCGTCTCATTTGTCGGGGAGATCATCTGTATCTTTGAGCAGAGGGACTCCTCCAACTAGGACCTGAAGGGGAGTTCAAGCACAGGCCAAGGTGATAACCTAGTCAGCATCTGGACACCATACCGGGGAGCTCTGTGGGAGGAACTACCTTGCCTATGACAAGGGAACATCAGCAGCAGGTGCAACAGGAGCACACACACATTCCAGTACCATGTCCGTGGAGACCCTTCCACCAAGCACTGTCTGTGTGCAAGCTGGGGCCTTCCCACCACGCCATCTGTCTTAGTCTTCTCGGGCTGCTGTAACAAAGTGCCACAGAGCAAGTGGTTTGCAAACTTCAGAAATTTATTTCTCACCGTTCTGGAGCCTGCAAGTCTGCTCTCAGGGTACCAACATGGTCAGGATTTCAGACTTCTAGTGGTAGGTGGTAGAGGGTAGGGAACCCTGTGGGCACTCTCATAAGGAATGGACTTCCAATGCAGGAAGCCTGCATGATCTAATCACCTGCTCAGAGCACCCCCTCCCCCACTTTCTAATACTCTTACACTGGGGACCAAGTTTCAACATACGGATTTTGAGGAGGACAGATATCCAGATCATAGCACCATCATATTTCGGAGAGAAAGGAAAGGAAAAAAAGGAAGAAGAAGTTGAAACTTTGAAATAATGAGAGTGAGCTAATGTGGAAATGATTAAGTGAAACAAAAAGTGTTTCCATCATTTTAATATGGAAAATTCAAGTTTGTTTTCCATGGCAAATGTGAAAAGGGAGATTTGTGAACAAGTCCAGTTATAAAGAAATAAAATTAAATGCCTGCACCTCTAAGTAGTGACATTAAATTTTAAACTACCTCTATTTTCATGCACATATAAACAAAAAGTGAGTATATTCACCCAGATGTTAAGAGCAGTAATCTTATGTGGTGAGCTTATGGATGACTTCTGTTTCTTTAATTTTTGTATGTTCTCTAATATCCTCAAATGAACATGTATCAGCTTGCAATAAAGAAGGAAATTTTGTTTCAGAACAGATGCATTGTGCCTTCACCCATTCTGTGCTCGATGAAGCTAGTTAATCTGAAAACTATTCCACCTTGAAGTGTTAATGAGCTAATAAGTCATTTCAGGGTGAGTTACTTTTCAAAACTGCTGAGATCATACCTCTAACAGCACTTGTATGCTGTCTGCTGGTAGCAAGGGCCTGGCTCCAGTGGATACTACCCCGTGTAAGAAAACATGAATAAATATGCTTGCTGCCTACACAAATTCTTATAAATATCTAATTAATTGAAATAATTCCATTCTAATAAGCTGGTAACTACCCTTTGCTTCCACTCATTCCTTTACGTGAGACCTTGGTAGAACATGGCTTAATCTTTCATAAAATCGCAATAGAGTTCAACTGACTTGCATTCATTCTCAGAAACCTTGCCAGATATTAATACACAGTTTTAAATCGATTCATTTAATTGGAATTTGAGAAAGTGAAACATAAACTAGGCTGTGAATAACTACAGATGAGAAGCTTACAATTAACTGTGATTGTAACATAGGAATACCCTCAAGTCATGTAATGTAAAGATTGTACCGAACCATATTGTTAAAAATCCATATAGAGTATTGGTTGTGCAACATACCAGTCGATGTTTACTTTAGTTTTAGAAAGATTGACTTACAAACCAGTGTCTGCACATACATGCACATGAACACACATATAGACACAGATACACACACACACACACACACACACACACACACACACCACTCTTACACCACCAACACTATGACCACACACAGAGGAATGGAGAAAGAGGAAAGACTTGATTTTGAGTTTTCCCATTACCCCTATATTTATTTATATATTTTCCTAGGTTGTCAGAACACTCTGGTTCACTCTCTTTCCTGTTTCTTCCTTAATAATTCTTATGGAAATGTGTTTCACTGTTATTGAATCCTTTAGTAATTAATTATTGGCTGTAAAATTAAAAGGATAATTTTATAGCTATCACAGTCAAGGTAAAATGAAACAGATTAGATAAGCTGCAATAAATGATAAATAATTAAAATCATGAAAATGCTTGGTTTAAAACATCAGCTGGCTAAGAAATGCTACATTCTTCAGAGATAACAAATCTGATATATTAGTTAAAATCCTTTATGTTGCAAGTAGTGAAAAATCAACCTAACGTGGCTGTGAAGTTAATTTCATGTATCGACTTGACAGGGCCAACAGGCACCCAGGTATTCGGGTCAACATTATTCTGAGTGTGTTTATAAGGGTGTTTCTGAATGAGGTTGATATTTGAATAAAATGGTTCTCTTCCCACTCCCAATATGGATGGGCATCATCCAATCCACTGAAGGCCTGAAGAGAACAGAAGTTGGAGTAAGGTTGAATTCACTTTCTTTGCCTGATGATCTTTAAGCTGGGACATCAGTCTTCTCCTGCCCTCAGACTTGAACTCAGATTGGAACTTCTACCATTGGCTTTCCCAATTCCCAGGCCTTTGCAGTCAAACTGGAGATTCCTCTGCATCTCAGGACTTTGGATCATACTGGGTCATACCATCACTCTCCTGTGTCTCTAGGTTACAGATCTTGGAGGTATTTCTCAGCCTTCATAATCATGTGATGCAGTGCCTCATTTTATATAAAATATACTCAAGTACTGAGAAGTCCACTGTTGAGGCAGGTTTAGGGTTGTTTGATTCAGTAGTTCCAGGATACTGAAGGATCAGTTTCTTAACATTCTCAGTGCTCTGCTTTCTACAGTGACAGAGTCATACTAAATCTAGTTACCCTGGTGATTAAGGAAGTTTCTAGCGCAATCTGGGTTATAAATTTCCTTCTTAATGACCAGCATATTAAAATAGAATCTTGTTATTAAGTTGCCACTGATCCAATGACTGTGTTAAGGGAATAGTAGGTGACAATTGGATAAAGTCTGTAACGATTCACAACTATAGATGGAAGTAGTATCACCTTGTCTAAAATATGTGGGCTGAGTTTGGGAATTGTGGGTATCTGAATGATAAACTGGATAACAGATATATGTAAAAGGGTTTTGATTCTAGGTATGTTACCCACAATGACCACTCTCCCTGAGTTTGTGGGGAGGATCCTATATACAGGGTCACAGTTAGCAGATACAAATTTAGAAATCTTGGGGCAGTCAGTTTGAGTTGAAAAACCTTGTACCTTGGAGCACCTGGGTGACTCAGTAGGTTAAGCATCTGACTGGTGATTTCATCTCTAGTTGTGATCTTATGGATGGTGAGATGGAATCCTGAGCACCTGTATCAGGCTCCTTGCTCAGTGGTGAGTCTGCTTGAGATTCTCTCTCTGCCTCTCCCTCCATTTGCACACCTGCATGCACACACAGGCTCTCTCTAAAATAAATAAATCTTAAAAAACAGCAACACAAGATAAAAAGATGTATGCTATAGTAAATGATTACAGATAATATCCAATCAATAAAACTGGTTCTAGGAGTGATATCAGCAGCATGGCAGTATAATATGTTCCTTGCTTTTATTCTTCCTTAATGTCTAAAATTCATCTATCCATAAACAAAAATTCCATTGTGGGAGTTGGATCCAGCACCATATGCCAAGGAACATGTGAGGAGTATCACCCACTTTGCATTGGGTAATAGGAAGACAGATCCTGGTGTGGACTATGGAACCAGCAGAATCCAGTGAATTGGCTTCATTCCCCCACCCTGCCTCCCTGCACCCTGAGCAGGGCACCTGGCAAATGCTGATTTGAACAGATGCCCACAGATAATGGGCACTGAAAACTTCTATAAGCTCAGTTTTCTAAAGGAAAATTCTAGCACTCCACAGAATAAGAAAAAAAGTGTTTGGGCATTTGGACTGGGCAAGAGAAACTTTGCCAGCATTACCCCTCTCTGCAGGGTGGCACAGGTTACTTAGAAAAAGAGGATGCTGGGGAGAAAGGAAGAGTGGTGAGTGACCACCTGGTTTCCCTAGCTGTGTGTGACACTGCTAAAGAAACCTATCTCTCAGATTATGAAAGCAAGAGCTCCATGACTAGGGGGAGGGAGGAGATTGGGAAACAGGCAGATAATATCAGAGGACATTAAAGTGACAGTTCCTGCTGACTGTGTTCTAGACTTCAGTGAGGAGGCTACCTATGAGTGGCTGGCAAAACTTCATCAAAGGATCTCCCCACCTGGCTCACAGGCCCTAGTGCCAAACCCATATCTCCCTTGTCTCTCTGGCCATCTCCTTGTGCATATCTCTCAAGTGTGGTAGTGAGAATAAACTCAGTAGACAGGGAATACATGCAAAAAGCAAAACAGGGTCTATGGGGGAAGGGAGAACCCATAGTCTTGAGCTGTAGCACCACCTTTGATGGGGGTAGGGAGACTAACCCTAACCCACAGCTGGCCTGATGCATTGGAAGACCGAAAGAAGACATACAAGCTTAAGAATTCTGCCACAAGTGGGAGCAAGAAGTATAGAGCTGGGGGTGCCTGGGTGGCTCAGTGGATTAAAGCCTCTGCCTTTGGCTCAGGTCATGATCCCAGGGTCCTGGGATCGAGCCCCTCATCGGGCTCTCTGCTTGGTGGGGAGCCTGCTTCCCCCTCTCTCTCACTGCCTGCCTCTCTGCCTACTTGTGATCTCTCTCTGTCAAATAAATAAATAAAATCTTTAAAAAAATCTTAAAAAAAAATTTGGCAAGAAATCTTTTTATTCAAAATTGGACAAAGTGAAAAATGGCTGACTAGCAGCTGCCAGAAGGGACCCGGATAAATGCACTCAAGAAGGACGGATGCAGAACAAGCCAGGGAGCCAGCC
>ML104187.1:0-59924 GCA_003697995.1 Taxidea taxus jeffersonii
CCCCCCCCCCGCTGTTATGGAGTGATCATTTATAGAATTCCTTGGCATGTGGTCTCCTTTTTGTTCTGTGATTCATTTCTGGCATAAAATATCTTCTGGCTCCATTATACGGAGACGTGAGAAGAAAAAGAATGGAATGAATCATGAAATGGCCATCTTCAGGGCAGTAGTAATACAATTTTACCATGAAAATTATCCAATAGAGATGATACATGTTGTGTAGACATATGTAAATTGTATGCAAATAACAATTTAATACCTGAACATGGCCCTGCGAAAAGAAGCTTATTGGAACCCGTTGTTCAAATTGGCTCATCATTGAGTGTCTGAATGAGCCCCAGGTGATACCAGGTACTCTGGCTTTGCCCAGCAGTTGTCTGTAATTTCTAAATCAGGAGCTCATTTTTCCAGTCCGTTACCTCTCTGACCTCAATTCCTATTTCTCTTATGCCTTGCTCATTTCCACTCTGGCCATGCTTTCCTCCTTGCTCAGACATGCCAGATAGACTTCTACCCCAGGGCCTTTGTACCTGTTGAGTTACTACCTACAATGCTATTTCCCAGATGTCAGCATAGCTCACTCCTTGGCTTCATTCAGGTCTTTAAATCAAATGTCACCGTCTCATGAGGGTTTCTCTCCCCACTTATGGAAAACTGGAAAGCCTTCCCATCTTTCTCGTTGTCTGCTTTATGTTAATATATATTATTCCTGCTTTGTATTATTATATGTATATATCTAAAACAGTTTCTATTTTCTTGATTTATTTATTTTGGTCTCTTTGCCTCACCAGAATGCCACTTTCCCAAAGGCAGGGATATTTGTCTTTTCGTTCTGTGATATTGTACCAGATTTCCTTTTTGTACATTTTGTGTTTGTGTATAATTGTGTATGATTTATCTTTTCCGGACTCTTCCTTTTGGAAAAGGGGAGGAGATATCAGTAAATCATTGTTAGTATTTTTAAAAAATTAGCTTTGCAGGGAAGGAGCAGTGGTTTAACCAGTTGTTGGAAGGTGAGGTTGGTGGAGGGCTCATTGCTCTGTCTTTATTGTGTTCCTAGCATTTGCAAGGTGAGGTCCTGTATTAGCTTTCATGGGGTACACAGTGGCTGTTAGTCACAAGCCCTGGCCTAGGGGCTGTCACAGGCTAGG
The DNA here is from genome assembly GCA_003697995.1 of Taxidea taxus jeffersonii. NCBI lineage: Eukaryota > Metazoa > Chordata > Mammalia > Carnivora > Mustelidae > Taxidea > Taxidea taxus. The sequence goes on from ML104187.1 coordinate 1,152, forward strand.
GAGACAGTAGGACACGGAGGGAGATGTGTGGATAAAACACATTAAGTGTTGCGAGAGTTGGGGACTGTATCTCATCTTTGACATCCGTAGATGTATGATCCATCAAACATTGGCCTTGTTATGGGTAATTAAACATTTAAAGAATTCGAAGTATTAGCTTAATGAGCTTATTGTTTTAAGTGTTTGAGAATTGGTATGCACTATGGTACTTTGAAATTAAAAAGTCATTTTTCCCCCCAGAATGCTAACTGAGCTATCAGTCATGGTGTTCTGTAAAGAATTGTGCTGTTTGGGATCTCATTTGAAGAGAATGGGTGAAACACCTCTAGGCACTCCGTGTAGTGTCATGGCTAAGAGCATGGCCTTGGGGACCAGGTGGTCTGGATTTGAACCCCTGCCCCCTGATTTATTAGATTTATGAGCTGTGTCACCTGGGGACAGAGATGATTCTTTCTGTGCCTCATTTTCCTCATCTGTGAAATGGAAATTTTAGTACTTATGAGATTATGAACAGGGTTAAATGATTTAAAGTGTGTATATATTAAGATAGTTTATGGTCCATAGTTCATTCACATGATATTTATAATAAGTATACTTACAATTAAAGTTATTGCCATCATTATTGGATTACGGCAAACTTATCAGTCCCAACAAGGCCTCTTATTTAAAAAAAAAAAAACAAAACCACAAAAGCTTTTTAAGAACTCTTACATTTTCCTTCCTTTTTCCCCTTCTCCCATCCCCCTCATCTTCCCTAGCACCAATGCCTTGGCTCTGCATGGGTCTTTGCCTCTATGTGTGTTTTAAATCTGTCCGTTGTATCGTCCTGCAGATCTTGTCCTTTTTAGACTTTTCTAACTTAGCAGTAGGTTTTATCAGTGTTGCTGTACCTATCTCTATGTCATTACTTCTAACTGATGGGTGTATATTTACTGTATGTGCAGTCTATGTTCAATTTATACAAACTCTTACTCATGTACACCTGCCTTACCTCAAACTCCCCACCCTCAACATTGAACATCCTTGAACATATCCTGGTGTATACAGGCGACTGTCAGCATGTTTGTTGTGTACCTGCCCAGTAGAAAGCTTCAGGATCATAGGAATGTGCATATATTTTCATTAAATTCTGCTGTATTGCTACCAAAATGGCTGTACCAGTCTTTCCCACTAGAATGCAAGAGGTTCCAGAATCTTTACACCCTTGCTATTCCTTGGTGCTCTTTTACTCTTTAATTTTTGGTAAATCTGGTGGCTATAAAATCTATTTATTTTTAATTTATTTCTCTGATTACCTCGATATACTTGATAGGCATGCATCTTTCTTTTTCGGTATATTGCCCGTTCTTATCCTTTGTCCTTTTTTTTATAGTGTTGTCTGGTTTGTATTTGTAGGAACTCCTTTTATATTCTAGATAGTAATCTGTCTTCTCTGTCTCTACACATCTGTTAATTTTGTCTAAAATGTCCTTGGTCAAAGAGAAACCCTTATGATGTAGTCAAACCCATCACCTTGTTAAACTTGTGGTCGGTACTTTTGGTCTTGTAAGAAAAGCTTTTGTACATTCAGAGTTGCACAGACACTCTCCTACATTTCCTTTTGTTATTATAGTTCTGCTTTTTACATTTAGATTTTTACCTTTTTTACCTTTGTGTATGATGTGAAGTTAGAGTCAGCTATGTTTGCTTTCCCCTTATCAGTTCTCTCCTTTACTGGCTTATTGGGTTGCTTCTGTAATTACTAACTTTCATATTTTTTAAATATATACCCTCTTTTCCAGCTTTTAGTCTAGTCTCTTCTTCCTGCCTGAATATCCTTATAATCATTACTCATTGTGGCTTTGTTGTTCAATATTTGTATCTGGTAAGATGAGTCTCCTTTTCCAGAATTAACTTGGTCCCTCACAAACCATTATTCTTCCATTTATGTATTAGAATAAATTTGTTGATTTGCTCAAAAAAATCCTACTGAGATTTTTATTAGAATAATTATATAATAATTCAGGAGTACAGATGTCTTTACAATATTAAGTTCTCTTATTCATTAACCTGGTGTGTGTTATTTCTGTTTTCCCAGTACTTCTATGATTTCTCTTCATAGATTTAAAAAACCTTTTTCATAAAGGTCTTATGTATTCCTTATTGGATTAATGTCTGTACATTATAGTTTTTATTGTTATTGTGAATATCTTATTTTCTATTATATTTCCTAGTAATTACTGATACAGGAAAATGTTATGGACTTCTCTAAGTTTATCTACCAACTTTGCTGGAGTTATTTGTTTTTCTTTTTTGTAAAATCACATTTATGGCTAGTTACATTTTATTCCTTCCTTTCCTATCCTTCTACCCCTTCTTTTCTTGTCCTGTTTTGTTGGCTTGTGCCTCCAGTACTATATTAAACAGCAATAGTATTGCAATCCTTATTTCTAAAACTAAAAGCAATGAAGCTAAACATCTTTAAGTATTGTGGGTATTCTATATTTTTGGTATATATCTAATTAAGTTGAGGAAACTTCTTTCTAGTCCTTGTTCAGAAATGATTTTTTTTATTAAAATGGCAATTTGGCATTAAAAAGTCTTGGTTTCTTATTTGCAAACAACATCTATAAAGTAAAATTATTTCTTTGAGGATCTGCAATTCCAAGAGAATATAGTACACAATTATCCTGCTTCCAAAGGCCTGTTGTACGTATATTTTTATGATGATAGATGAGTGGGTTGAAATGTTAGATAAGTAAAAAGGTAAAATGGATATCTGCTTTCCTGCTATCAAATATTTTACGTCAAACTTTGTGTGACACTTTATTTAAATAACTAGATCCTCATGTAATTGAAAAAGGCCACCTGGAGAGGCTGAGCCTTGAATCAGGCTTTTTTAGTTGAATTTTGAATGATGCTTGTAATGTTACCTTTTAAGGCTTTTAGATCTATAAAAAGAGAAGACTAGACTGAGGGTTTTTTTTTCTTTTCTAAAATTCTATAGTTTCACAGCATGAGAAGAGATGGGCTTGGTCTGTAGAGAGATCTTCATGTTTTCAGAAGAAAGCATCCAAAAGGAGTCTTGGTCCTTGAATCACAAGTTCCCAAACAAATTATGTAGAGAGTAGCTGAAAGGAGGGCAGATGTATGGAAGGTTTTGAAGTCACGTATAACTGCTTCTGGGTGGATCTGGAAGATGGTGAAAGCTGGCAGATGTGAGGGGGTGAGGAGAAGGGTGGTGGGTGGTAAGGGGCCAAGTGCATGAAACCTGGAAGCTTGATCTAGATGGAGGCTGGCCAGAGCATGGTTAGGGATTCTGGAGTACTGGCTTAGCTGTGAGAGGATTTATTTGGGGGCTGAAAATGTTGAGATACAAGGCAAACTTAAAAATGTCAAGTTTTCTTTTCCTCTATTTACAGGAAATGGAAATACATGCATTTGCTTGCTCTCTTTTTCAGAGATCTGGCATTTGCAGGTGTAATCAAAGGTTCGTGCAGGTATGATTAAAAACAGGCTAGAGACTGCCTCTCTGGAGAAAACCGTTCTTTGCCCTTTGCACACTTTTTGGCACATATTTCTGTGTATGTGTTAAGAGAGGGTATTGGTATAGTTAGTGGGAAATGATTATGATATATTATGGATTTTCAGATTAAAATGGAAGAAACTGGGCGCCTGGGTGTCTCAGTCTGTTAGGCATCTGCCTTTGGCTTCAGTCATGGTCCCAGGGTCCTGGGATTGAGTCCCTCATGAGGCTCCCCGCTCAGTGGGGAGTCTGCTTCTCCCTCGACCTTTTCCTCCTGCTTGTGAGCTCACTCTCTCAAATAAATTAACAAAATCTTAAGAAAAATAAAGAAAGTGAAAGAAATTCCCTAGACTTCCCGACCTGGTAACTGAAAGTTTAAACTTTTATTTCTGCAAGAAGACAGGAATTTGGAAAAGTAGAGCAAGTGAAGTATACTTTTTGAAAAGTTAATCATGGGAATGAACTTGGAAAATAACCCAGTTTTAAAACCTTTTATTTCTACTTTGCATCTGCTGTAAACTTAGGATAACAGAATATTAAAAAACAAAATCAAAAGCAAAGCAAATGCAAAGGTTCATAACAGCTGTTGAAGCAGGAGAGCGAAGTTCTTGTCTTAGGAGTCCAAGAATGAATTTCGTGGATAAAGGAAAGTGAGTAAAGCAATAGAGTTTTATTAAACGAAGATACAGAAAAAGCTCTCAGAAGTGAGAGGGGTCCTGACAGTGTTGCCACTGGGGGGCTTTTAGGGTTGGTCTTTTATAGAAAGCAAACCTGGAAAGTTAAATCCTTTTTAACATCTCTGTTGATAGGCACCATTGGGTAAGGACTAGTGATGACACCTTTAATGGTTTACTTCTTTTTTTAGGGTCAGGTAATTCTTTGTTGGTCACAAATAGCTGTTATAACAAGACCCCACCTCTGACCCCTCTGGCAGGATGATCTGATTTGTTGTCTTATCTCTGGTTTCTTTATACCTCCACATTTTTGGGATTTTTGTGAGCCGGATCCTGGAGACCCCTACCTATCTCTTCCTACCTACCCCCACCTGTCTCTTAGTCATTATTAAGCAAAATAGTGGAAGATATTAATTTTAAAAACACCATTAATTCTGGGGGCTGCTGCTCAGTCCGTAGAGCATGTGACTCTTGATCTTGGGGTCATTAGTTAGCTCAAGACCCGTGTTGGGTCTTGAAAAAAAAAAAAAGACACCATTTATTTTCATTTAGATATTGACTAACAGGAAAATGAAATTCTGAATAATTTTAAGGTCCTGAATTATACTATTTTAAAAAACTGTTGGCTTTTCCTTTTTTGGTGATGGAAGTATGCTTACTTTTGGAAGAAAAGGAATAAATCACAATTTTTTCGTTTAGCTTTCACATATTTAGAAAAATGGTACCTTGATTTTTTTTCTTTTTTGGGAGAAGAGAAAAGAATGTAATGAAAGGCTTTAGTTGGTTGAATTTGTTTTTCAATAATACACAACCAGGGTGCCTGAGTGGTGGTGTTGGTTGAGAGTCTAACTCTTGGTTTTGGCTCAGTCCTGATCTTAAGGCCATGGGATTGAGCCCTCAGCCTGGAGTCCACTTGAGATTCTCCCTCTTCATCTGACCGCCCTCCTGCATGTGCTTTCTCTCTAAAATAAATAAATAAATTAAAACAAAACGCTGGGCGCTTTGGTGGCTCAGTCTATTAAGCATCTGCCTTTGGCTCAGGTCATGATCCCAGAGTCCTGGGATTGAGCCCTGTATCACACCCCCAGCTCAGTGGGGAGCCTGCTTCTCCCTCTTCCTTTCCCTCTCCCCATGTTTGTGCCCTCTCTGTCTCTCTCTCTCTCATAAATAAATAAAATCTTTAAGAAAAAAAAATGCAATGAGACTAGTTTGGTTTTTCATCTCCCTTGGGCTATTTATTCTGAAATATGGGGTCTTTTCCCCTTCACTATGACAGAATTCAAGGAAGTGAGGAAAATAGGTTCCAAATTAAATGTCATTTGAATGCTGTTACAATTAATTTGCTCTCAACGATTCTTTTCCATCAGAAAAGTTATCATTATAAGGGTTTACCACAAATGTTTATATAAGATATTTTGCCCTTACTCCTTTTCAGCTTTTAAATTTCGGTTTTAGCAAGCCTAATTATAAAGTTCTAATACATGTTTTTAGAGGTTTTTAGGACCAGCAGGTGATCTTTACAACTTGAGGTTCTGTTTCATTCCAAAATATTAGTGGGAACTTGCGTACTACTTATTTAAGCTAATTCTTTACTTTTAGTACACATGTAGCATTGGTATTATCCACAGGTGCTTTAATTTATAATAGATGTATTTTTTAAAATGTGAAATCATATTTTAAAGGTACTTTTTCTCTGAAGCAAACTTTTTTTTTAGTAATTAGGATGATTACTCTTTATTTTTATTTAAAATTTATTATTATTTTTTTAAGTTAAGTAAGTGGTAAAACTCTGCTTAAGGCAGTGTTTTTGAAAAACAGTCCCTAAGTACATGTATTTGACTCTGGAACCAGTTAACAACCAGTTAACAGTTAACAGTTGGTGCCTCAAGGCGCCAACAATTTTAATTTACAAATGATAGTGATGACACTTCATGCTAAATATGAGGCCTGTGTCCTACTTACGTCTTTTCATTTCATTCTCCAACAACCAGTGAGGTAGGTAATAGTGAAATTTTAAAAGTGAAAAAAAAAAAAAAGTAGAATTCTAGAGTGAGAGCCCCATGCCCCTTACCAGCCCAGCCTGCTCATGAACACTGGAGCTCAGATCTGAACCCAGGCCATTGACTTTTTTTTTTTTCTTCCACAGTTTTTGTCCCATGTGATGTCAGTTTTATTTTATTTTTTTTATTAACATATAATGTATTATTTGTTTCGGGAGTACAGGTCTGTGCTTCGTCAGTGTTACACAATTCACAGTGCTCACCATAGCACATACCCTCCCCAGTGTCCATCACCCTGACACCCCATCCCTCCCACCCCCCCCTCCCCTCCAGCAACCCTCAGTTTGTTTCCTGAGATTGAGTTTCTTATGTTTTGACTTTCTCTCTGGTTTCATCTTGTTTCATTTTTCCCTCCCTTCCCCTATGATCCTCTGTCTTGTTTCTTGAATTCCTCATCTCAGTGAGATCATATGATACTTATCTTTCTCTGATTGCCTTATTTTGCTTAGCATAATACCCTCTAGTTCCATCCACGTCATTGCAGATGGCAAGATTTCACCTTTTTTGATGGCCGCATAAAGCTCTATTTCCAACTTTTTGAGGAACCTCCATGCTGTTTTCCAGAGTGGTTGCACCAGCTTGCATTCCCACCAACAGTGTAGGAGGGTTCCCCTTTCTCTGCATCCTCGCCAACACCTGTCGTTTCCTGACTTGTTAATTTTAGCTATTCTGACTGGTGTGAGGTAGTATCTCATTGTGGTTTTAATTTTATTTCCCTGATCGGGCTATTGACTCTTAACCACTCCCCTCCCACAGTCTCTGGATAGCCCTTTGATTCTGCTGTAAGCTTCCCAGACTGGACCCTATCTTTCAGCTCCCTGCTTGATTTCCCTTACTGGACATATTTCTTCAGGTGCTTTCTCCCTCTTTTCAGTTGTGCTTTCCTTCATGCTCGTTTTAGCCAATAAGTACAGAGAGTATGTATACGTGTCTTCCTTGCACACTTGGGAAATTGCATGGATCTGAGGAAGTAAGTAGGAAAAACCAAGAGGTTGTAAATCCCAAGAAACCCCACTGTGTGTCGAATGTCTGGGCGGGGTCTGAGCCTCAGCACTTTGTCTCGTAGGGGGGGGCTTTCTCTTCTTCGGCTTCACCCCATCTGTCAGGCAGGTGCTGTTTGGGAGAGGGGACACAAGGGCTGATTCTGAGGTAAAGGGTGCATCTTATTCCCAGGGAGAAAGTTACCCTTGATTCCAGATTTTTCACAGATGGCCCACTTGGTTTTTCTAGTGGCTCTCCCTGAAGTAAGTATTTAGAGTAAAAACCTGCCCTGTTGTTCCTGATCGTGTTTTGTTGGAAAATAGTAGTGGGGATGAGTGTATGACAGTGAAACACCATCTAAAAACACAGCCTGGAGTTTTCCACAGGCTGCCTGTGGAAAGAGAGCCTTCTCGTTCCTAGCGATTGTAGTTTGTGGGCTGGTCTCCTGTGTTTCTCCTGGAGCCTGATGACCTATGCAGTGTACCAAGAGTGAGGCTTTTTTTGTTCCTATTTACCCTGAGAGTAGGCACTGGTGTCAATTAAACCATTGAGAGTGCCACAGTTAATGGGAAATTAAAGGTTTTTCAACTCAAATTTACTGCTTGTGAATTCAAGTGACAGCCATTAAGTAATGATCATGAAGTTAGACATTCACAGTGGAATAATTTGGCTCCTGGGCGAGTTTTCTTGATTTATTACCATTTACAGTGACAGTGCTCCAAGCAAAGGCGTCTCTTTGCCACAGTTGTCTTCTTCTCTGATTTCAAATGGGTCCTTATTCTACTTAGCATCTAGAATTATTTTCTCCCCCTGCAGTCCTGCAATGCAGTGGCTGACCATATAGACTCTCCAGTAAGTATTTAATTATATTTCAGACTCCCATCACCACTTTGATCCGGCTTAAAAAAAAAAGGGAGGAGGTCTCTCTGTGCTTATGATTTTGAACTAAGTGACTTCTTAACATTTAAAAAATCAATATGGCCTTTATTGATCAAGTTTAAGTGATAGAAGGAAAGAAACTTTGGCCATGCAGTTTCCTACTGTGCTAAGAGTTTTATGTGCACGATCTAATTTAATCTTCATGATGGCTTTTAAGGTTCAATATTATTTTTCCTTTCTTAAAGATTAGGTAATTGATGCTTAATAAGAAAGCTTAAATAACTCAACTGAAGTCAACACAGCTAGAACCTGGTACGGCTGGGGGGAGGGAACCTCAGCTGTGTATCTCAAAAGCCCAGTGAAAAAGCTGCCCTTTCTTGGGTTTGAAATAAGCCTCCCAAACAATCAAAATGTTTTTCAGTAGACTCTTAATGCTTAGGCAAATTCACGGTCATTAAAGGATTAAAGAAATAGCTTCTTTCATCCTCCACACTCCAAGTGAAAACATTAAAGCAGAAAGTAGATGCCTGTTGTATTTCACTGTGATCAAGGTATATGCAATTCTTAGACGAAAAATTCTCCAATTGCCTGTATATAAAGTTATTTAAAAGCAACACACTGCTTTTCAGCTTTGTCTTCCTATTAATTATATCCAAGTTCAATCCGGAGAACTTTTACAAGCTCCTCTGATGTTGCAGGGTGACACAAAGTTCTGACTTCTGTACTACATCCCACCCCACTCCCAAACCCGAGGCAGCTTGAAAATTACAGATCATTAACATTTAACACCTTTTAGAGCTGTTGACTGTTACCCGGGGCCTGAGGCTAAGTCCGCTTTGAAGGTGCCGACTCATCTGGGTTGATTTGTACACTGCTGCCTGTCCTGGTATCCTCCCCCAGTCCTGCTCAGGCTTCAGGTCATACACTCTCTGTGATGAGGTCAGCTCAAGCTCTTCCTCCTTCTTTGGAATTATCTGGCAGTGTTGCCAAATTAACACCTTGCTCTGCACTTCCTTACTGTGTTTGTGTGTGTGTGTGTGTGTGGTGTTTCTGTGTGTATCTTCTATCCCCAGCAATACTGTAAGCATCTGTGATAGAAGACTGTCTTGTACATCTTACGTTTCTCCTGGAGACCACCCGGTAGATATTCTCAAGGGCACACAATAGGTGTTCAGTAAATACATGAACCCTGAAATTCAGAAGCTGGCTTGAGTTAACATATGCTGTAACTGCCTTCTCTCAAGCTAGAGGGAAGGATAGGAACATTCAGAATGTAAATTGTATGTAGAATTGAACAAATTTTGGATAAGTAATATGTTCACGTGGTTCACATGGTTAGCCATCTGCCTTCATGATCACAAGGTCAAGATCTCAGGTCATGATCTCAAGGTCCTGGGATCAAGCCCCACATTGGGCTCCCTGCTCAGTAGAGAGAGAGTCGGCTTCTCCCTCTCCTTCTGTCACTCTTCCCTGCTTGTGCTTTTTCTCTCTCTCGCAAAAAATAAATTAAAAAATCTTTAAAAAGGAAACAAATAATTGTAAGTGAATAACAATAAAAATTCTCATTTTTCACATTTTGATGCAGAACTTTGCCTACTATGTGACAGTTCTGGACCTTGCTTTTTTCACTTCTCCAGTGCAGAGATTTTTTTTCCAGACCAATTCCTTGAGCCCTTTCATCTCCAAAAATTGAAATGCCATCTTTATCCTACACTGAATGGTTACTGGGATTATATATTCTTCTAAGATGAAATAAGAACACCACACTAACAAATGGGGATTAATTGGTGGGTAATTTAGGACTTCTAGTCACACAGCAGACATTTAGTAAGAACCTAATAGATTAGACAGTCCTGATGGGCCTGGTCTTGGCGATACAAAGATGAGTTTGGAAAAATCTTTTAAGAAGGTGGCTGTACAATGAATATAATCTCCCTGCAGGGGAATAGGAGCAGCAGGGAGGCTGTGGCAGACAGGGAGGGGATGCCCACATCAGGAAACGGACCTGAGTCTTAAGGTTCAGCTGCTGTTTGCCAACGTGAGAGGAAGAGCATTCTAGAAAGAGGAGCTAATTTATGCACAGGCACAGATCCGTATGAGTCTGTGGCCTTTGGAGGGACTCTGTTGCCTCTCATGCCCAATAGAGTAGGGGGAGGGACACGGTCGCAAAGGAGGTCAGAAGCATAGTTAATGGTTGTTGTCTCTTTTTAGTGCCTGGGGGACTTGGACATGTTGTGTTGCTGTATATCCCCCATTCCTCCATCCCACTAAATAGACGAAGGGGAAAGATGAAGAGACAAGGTCCCAGATAAATGGAAGCCAACCACTAGCTGTGTTCTGCAGGTCGGTTGCTGAGTTTTGACACCTGTTGCTTATTCTAGACGACTCCAAGTTCCCGAAGCCGCAGTCTCACTTTGCTCCCCCATGGAACGCCCAATCCTGCGTCTCCCTGTAGCCAGAGACACCTCGGCGCGGGGGCCCCCGGTGTTGTCACAATCACGCATCACAAGTCGCCTGCAGCTGCCCGAAGAGCCAAGAGTCAGTATCCTGGCCAGCTTCACGAAGTCAGAGAGGTAGGCTTTGCTCTCCTACTAGGTTGAGTGGTCCCTGGTAGTGTGGTAGGTTGAGTGGTCCCTGGGTGCTGAGGGCCGCTACCACTGGGCTACCAACTTACCTTCCCTTGTATCATCTTAATTACGAAGAGAGACGACCCCCAGCCAGCCTCCCAGCCACAGAGCCATGATGGTGTTGCCTCCTGCTTATGGAGAAAATCGTTTGTTTCTGTGTGAGGTGAGGTGAAGTGAGGTGTCTGGGAGACCTGTGAGAGCTTAGAAAGCAGGAAAAGCCACCCCACAGACACAGGGGTACAAGTTGAAGTCAAGTCAAAGTCTCCACGCTCATGGCAGAGCCTAGACAGTAGTACATGGTCAGGGGTGGCTGGGAAATAACTGAGGTTTTGAAACTCAGGACGTGTGAGACCTTTTTTTGGCCTTGCCTCACTCATGAGGTGCCTCCCTTGGTCTTCCTGTCACAGACCACTCTCAGCAGAGTGCTGGGTCGTGAAGGAGCACTGTCCTTTGAGTTGGAAGACTGTTATTTGGAAGCGAGTTCTTGCAAAGCTTTGAACCTGAGTTTCTGCCTCTGTAGGATGGAAAGAACCCAGGCCTTCCCCTCCTCTCAAGGGAGATTTGAGGCTCATGGTGACTGTGTACTTGAAAGCCTTTCAGCTGTGAGTGCCTTATGAACCTATGGAGGACTATGCTTTGTTTTTACTTTTGACCCACTGGGGAGTCATCAGTTTGGGGATCCCACTTTCTTAGTGTTCATGTCATGGTTTGCCACTGTCCCCGGGAATGGACTATATGAAATAAATGATTATGGTCTTGGGTACCTAACGTGTGTGGAGACTTGTGGCCCTGTGGCTGGCCTGCAGGCGGACCAGTCCATCCTCTGAGGGAAGCCGCGGGGCACTGGCTCGTGGTGAGCTGCACGGTGGGCCTCCTAGCATAGGGTCTGGTTGCCCAAGTCAGCACGTCGCTCATTTTCTTTTCTAAGTGTCACAAGCTAAGTAGTGCAGGGTCTGCCTGCTGTCTTGGTCTGACTCCGGCCCAGGACAGAAAATCTGACCTCTTCTGAACCAAATCTGTAGATGCCTATGAAAGACTTATTTTTCCTGATGGATTTACACATGCCTGTACTCTGTCTTGCCTAATAAAGAGAAGATAGAGTCAAATGCTGCCTTTGATATAGTCACCCTGATTTTTTTTTTTAATGGTGTTTCATTCTGAGCTTAACTTTGACACACTGGATGATATGAGGAAAGGTCATGCACTTGTATTTTTCAGAAATCTTAAGAAAAACTATTAGAGAAACACTTCGTACCCAAAGTAGAACAGGAGAGTGGCACCCTTCACCCAGTGTCAGCAGTTCTAGCTTTCTGTTGTTCTTGTTCATGTTTTCCCTCTACCTTTTTTTTTTTTTTTTTTTTGCGCTGGAGTATTTCAAGGAAATAATAAATATTATATCATTTTTATCATTGCCAGTAAATGCTTTAGTATTTATCTAACAAATAAGGACTTCAAAAAACAAACAAACCAAACTTGACCAAAAAGGAAAATAGAAAAAGGGCAGGTTGAAAGTTCATGATATTGTGCAAATTCTTTTGTGATTAATCTCTGATAGACTTACTCTTACAAGTGATGCTAGGAAGCCTAGAGTATGTGGAAAAAAAGTGGGGGGGCTTGCACTGAACGAGCTGTGGCCTGAATAAAAGTTGAGGACACGGCTTAATTTTTAGTAGCCCATGATGCAATTTAATGCCCAAATCTTTTCTTCCTCCATTTTTAAGAAGTTGTTTTTAAAAGAATAAAAGTATGTTCTTGAAGCATAGGCATGTAAAAATAATTATGTAGAGTATATAACGCAAGTACATATTGCTCAAGAAGTCAAAAGAAGAAGATCAGAATTACCCAAAATGCTATCTCCTTTCAGATAACCATTATTTAAGCTTTCAGTGAATTTACTTTTGGGTTATTTTTTCTATATGGTACATGTATAGATAAGTAAAATTTAATAGTATGATCTACAGTTCATCAACAGTGACATATATGCTCCTTTTTTTCTTTTATCCTATTGTTTTCTCTCCATTTTCCACCCCTGAGGGGCAATTGTTGAAATTTCCCGTGAAGTTTTGTTACATGAAAAATAGGTAAGATGCCTCCATAGCTATATAGTGATTTGATTTTTGTATTCCTGGGTAATCGTTTATTTCTTCAGGCTGTTGCTTTTGTCTACTGATACTCTTTCTTGCTGAAATCTAATTTTAAGTGAGCTTGTTGAGACGTAAGTATCAACATTGGCAGTTGAGAGAATTGTGGGGTGCTGAACACTTCTGAGGGAAGAGTTAAAAGTTCTGATTCTCCAATATCCTGTCCAGCTTCCCTCCTGGTTAGAGAATAGTAGCTGTTTGATGACATCTCTGTCATTTTATGATGTGGACAGATCCACCTTGGGAACAATCGGAGACAATTTCACTCATACCAGAAAGTTCTGCAGTTTTAAAAGTATATTAATTTCAGAGTATAAAGGCCTTGGCTTTGGATTCCACTGTACTTATCTATAAAATAACTAGAGGAAAATGGAATAGCATTTTTAACTCGGCTGTATAGGGAAGATAAACTTAGGATCACTGAAGCAATGAAGAAAATTGTCATATACGAGACAGATGTGCCTGAGTATTTGAAGAGGAAAAAGAAAAAAAAAAAAAGAAAAATAGCCTGGCCAGAGGCAATAGAATAAATATTAAATGAAATTCCATAGCATGGGTGAAGGTAATAGGACAGCTTGAAAGATGAAATGGTTATCATCCAAAATATAAAGAATTGAGATCTCAAAGTTCAGCACCCCAAATCCGCACTAGAGTGGTTAGGAGAGATGAATATAGGGAATTTGAAACACAGGCATATCCCTGTTAGCAATTTGAGAAATGAAAATTAGGGCTACTTTGCCTATCAAATAATCAGAACTAATTATGGCCCATTATAGGTTATGGTGTTAAGAAATGCTGGTAGTGTTGCATATTGTCTTTTTGCTACAGCCTGGAGATCTATAATAAGAATTAAACACAAAACAAAGCTGTTCATGGTCATTGACCCATAAATTCCCCACTGAGAACTATATTCTGAGGAATTAGTCCACGGAATTGTGGTGGGAGGAAGAGCGTTAATTTGGGTAAAGTTATTCCTATTAATAAAGTAATAGATCCAACACAAAACATCATGGAAATGACAAACAATAATTCACATCAGATACTGAATTACCAGGTAGCAACTTAAGATAAAAGACATGTGTAAGAGGGGCGCCTGGCTGGCTCAGTCGGTAGAGCATGTAACTCTTGATCTCATGAGTTCAAGCCCCACGTTGGGTATGGAGCCTACTCAAAAAAAAAAAAAAAAAGAAACAGTCGTGTAAGCATTATGACTACATGGATTTGTGTAGGAAATAAGAAAATCAGGATACAGAATAATATATGCACATTCGATCCTATGTCCCTCTTAATAAAGTCCAGAAATTGTTTAGAACTGGCGGTTTCAGAATTTTGGATTTTACTTGCAAACTAAAATGTATAAATAGAATTCTGGGAGGAACATGATGCTGCAACTATTAAATTTTGACCAGCAAGGGCATTTTTAAAGCATAGTGACAGTCTGTGGCTACTACCATCTCACAAAAGCACGTTGAATGCCCCCTCCCCTGCCACCTCCAAGGCATGTAGTCTCTGAATAAAGAGCCATTCATTGCACTGAGTAAATTTAGTTTTATGAAAAACATACTGAATTTTTCCCATTATTAATATTTTATCTTGAATTGGAAGAGTATTCATCTTGGAATGATTCTAGCCTATGCATCTCTTTTTTAAACCTATGATCACCGTTGGCTTTTTTTTTTTTTCTCATCCTATCACCCTCTTACTCCTTGCTGTCCATCGAATGAAATACTCTGTCCCTTGCGTTCTTCTCTAGGGCAGCCACTACTTACATGAGGCTAATGAGCTCTTGAAATGTGCTAGTCTGAACTGAGATGTACTGTGAATGTAAAAAGGCACACTAGATTTCCAAGTAATGCCAAAAAGTGTAAAATGTTTCATTACTTATGTTTTAATACTCCTTGCTTGTAAAAATGAAAATATTTTCTAGGTTCAGTGAAACTGAAGATATTAAAGTACATTTTATTTCATCCTTTTTTTTACCCTTTTAAATGTGCCTACTGGAAAATTTAAAATTATGTGCCTCCCGTTTGTGGCTTGCATTGTATTTCTTAGATAGCACTGCCCTCTGTTGTGAGCTTGCTCACTCCGCTCTCCTCTACCTATCTGACAGGTACTGAACGCCTACTATGTGCTAGACTGGATTTTTTGTTTATTTGAGAAAGAGAGCATGTGTGTGTGAGCACAAGCTGTGAAGGGGGAGGGACAGAGGGGCAAGCAGACTCCCCACTGACTGTGGATCCCAACAGTGGGGCTTGATCCCAGGACCCTGAGATCACAACCTGAGCCAAAGTCAGACATTTAACTGACTGAGCCTCTTCTAGCCCTAGCACAACTGCTGGGCATGTTGGTTGGACAAACCGACTTGAGGACCCATTTTCTAGCAAGTAGAGTGGTTTAGAAACAGACTGTGGAGGCATTCATGGATTGCTTGGTTATCCATACACAGTGGATAGTGACCAAGGGCTGAGTCAGGTAGCCACAGGGTTTCGTCTGACAGTGAGAGCACTGGGTGGGGGTATTCCTGTCTGGGTGGCTAAGGGGAAAGTGATGATGGTATGAGCCTCTGAATGCACCCCTGGAATTGTTTTATAAATAGGTTCTAAATATTTTTAAAAATCAATTTGAGCCCTCAGTTGCTTAAGTATATGATGACTGAAATTATGACACTTCCTTACATTAACTTTTATACTCTAGTGACATGATAATGGGTTTTCACATGGCTTATGTTTATTTAAATGGGCACAAGTTCCACTGGTACAAGTACAATGTGATTCTTAAAAAATTCTTGTTTGCTAGGTGCTTTCTGAAAAAATACAACCCTAGTACATGTTTGTACTAGTGCATGTGTATACACACACACGGGCATACACCCATGAATTGAGTAGAAGAGTATAAAGTAGAGAAGTCAAGATGTTTCTTCTTTTCCTAAGTTATTACTGTTTCCTGAAAGTGAGCACTAAAGAAATGATCAGTGTGTCTGCAAACATGAGAGCCTATGTATGTTTTTATGTACATGTATGGATTTGTGTATATGTGTGGGATGATGTGTGGTGTACATGGGTCTTATTTTAACTATTTTCTTCCTTGGATTACAGTTGAAAATTCTCTAAAGAGCATGCCTACTAAAGAAGTTCTCTTAATCCAAATATGGTCATGGGCTTGGACATACCAAATATTTGAGAAACAGGATAAACTTGATAGAGCCCAGGTTCTTGTGTCTTTGACCAAAAAATGTTTTCTTTTGTGACATTTGAGAGTTTAAAAACAACAACAACCAAAAACAGTTAATTCCACCAGGAGACTATGTCTAGATTCTGTAGTTTGATGACGGAAAAGGTCATTCATGCTGTTGAATTGTAATGGGTGTGTGTGAGGCATAAATTAAGTTTTAATTAAGCTTTCAGTGGTAATTTGTTGACATGTAGGAATTATCCTTCCCTTACACTACTGTTGGCTTGCTTCTAGGCACATACCCTTTTGAAGAGAGAGCTGTGTGTGTTGCATTGGTTTACACTGGGTAGGTAAACTGTATTGAGGCTGTGTCATTTAATATAGTTTTAAATAAACCTTCTGGAGTGTAATATATGCAGATGTGTGTTTATGTGGTTCCTGCTGTGTGAGTATGTTTCTCCATGTAATTGCATATTTATTTAATATACATACAAGGGAAGGCCCTTTCAGGAAAGCGCCATCTTTATAAATGATGCCGGCCCAGTGTTCTCTCCCTTCAGGGCGATGCTTTGCTCCTGGTGCACGTGGATGTCATGAATACCTGGATAGAAACCTTGATTCGTGTACAGCCTTTGCTACGGAAGCAGCAACTGTCAAAGATCTCCCTAACGAATTTTATTAGCTGATCAATCTCGAGGTAGCCCTCAGTGCTGGCAGCTTTGAATGTGAGCAATCCCATCACCGGGGAGACTGCATTTAGGGGATAAAGCGCATTTATCCTTTGTGTGAGCAGAACGATTATTTGGAGAAAGAAAAGTCCTGAATTAATTCTTCTGTGCGCTTTTTTGGATAAATGATGACAAGTAACCTGTGCGTGCATTTTTAGTAGCAATTTGCCATCTTTCAAGATAGGTCTGCTCCAGACTTCAGTTTTCAAAAATGGTAGCGTGGAGTTAATTGATAGCCATTGTTTCCCAATGCTTTAAAAGCAGTAGAGTGTCATTTGAATAGAAATATTATAGATCCTTGCCATGTAAGAACAATGCTTTATGAGTACAGATCTACTTTGGAAGGTAAGATGGGCATTGATGATGATGAAGCAAGTTGACTTGGAATAGGGGGAGGATTTACGACTACTCTGGCAATCTTTCGTCAGGCTGTGTCTCCGCCATTTGAAACGAACATTTGGGTGGTCCACGAAATACCTTGGAGGTCCTCTGTTTTGAGTCACTGGATTTTGGCGGTAATAGCATTTCAGGTGAACAATAACATTAGCAAAATGATGAGATAGGGTCCCCAGTCAGCCTTCAACTTGCCTCCCAAACTGCTGCTCTGGAAGAAGGATGGTCTGGTGTCTCAGCTGGCTCAGGGCAGGACTTGCTGGAGTATTGAAGATGGGAGAGGCTGAAGGCTGACCTAACCACAGAAGACCTAACTGCCTGGTCTCCCAGAAAGTTAGGTGCATTCACAATTTTCTCTTCGCCATGAACGTTTGCTTTGTTGAAAGTTAAGTTCTGGCCTAACTGGTTGTAATGCCAATCCCACTTTTCTTTCAGTCGATTCTCTCTCTCTCTCTCTCTTTTTTTTTTTTTTTTTTGCACGTGAGCTGATTCCTTTCAATAAATCTCTTAATACGGATCTCTTGTTCTGTTTCTCAGGTTGAACCCTGGCTGCTATACCTCTTTGTCTTAACCTCCTTAGGCTTCAATTCCCATCTGTAAAATAGGGTCCACCCAATGTGGGGCTCTTGCTTGAGTCTCTTGTCAGACTCTTTTATTACTTTGGTACATTTGGAAATTAGGCATTTACTTATTTATTATCTGACATTTCTTGTCCCTCCATATAGGAGTGGTGTTAGTTGTTGTTTCTTTTTTCTTTTTTTTTTTTTTTTGTTTTAAGATTTTATTTATTTATTTGACGGACAGAGATCACAAGTAGGCAGAGAGGCAGGCAGAGAGAGAAGGAAGCAGGCTCCCCGCTGAGCAGAGAGCCCGATGCGGGGCTCGATCCCAGGACCCTGGGATCATGACCTGAGCCGAAGGCAGAGGCTTTAACCCACTGAGCCACCCAGGTGCCCCTAGTTGTTGTTTCTTAACCTCTTTATTCCTCAGCCCTTAGGACAGCACCTAGCACATAGTAGGTGCTCAATAAAAATTTGAGTAAATGATTTTCCATGAAGGGAATCCTTGCCATTGGGAAACATTCCTCCACTGATTTGGTTAAAACTTTTTGCTGAAGAGGGAGTTTCTTGCTCTGTAGCATATTTTTGGAGACTCACAGTCCCAGAGCAGGAGCAGTGTGGAATTTGGCCCAGCTGTATTATGTACGTGTGGAGACTACTTTCCATTATGCCCCAGGCATGCTTGGGTAGTTCTTTTCTTAATCCTTGGTGCACCTTATGTCTACCTACATTATTAACAGATATCTTTGTTATAATTTTTTTTTCCTAATCTCCCCACTAATGTATAAACTCCTTCCCGAAAGGCATGGATTCATCAGCTATAGTGACAGTTACATGGACAATGATATTTTGTACTTATGGGGACCTCACTCTGTGCCCAGTACCAAAACTCTGCTCTACTTGCATTATCTTCAGGTCAACCCTGTGAAGTAGATACTATTGTTGCTGTCTCTGTTTTGCAGATGGAAAACTGAGGCAGAACAAGGGTAAGACAAAAAGAAGTGTAGCAGCCAGGGTTCAACTAGAGAAAGAGAACCAGTGGGAGATCCATATTAAGATATTATTTGCAAAGAATTGGCTCATGGGCAAGTTTGGGTCTTGTCTAGGCAGGTTCAAGATTGCAGGGCAGACGGGAACCCTCAGACACTGTCTGAAGTGAGGATCTCCACATAAAATTGCTCCTGCTTCATAGAAGAAATCAGGCCCACCCAGATTTTTTAGGTAGTCTTTCTTACTGAAAGTCAACAGTTTATGGGTTTTAATCACATCTATAGAACACCTCACAGAAATGGTCAGATGAGAGATTGATGGAAGCCCTGGGCGCTGTCATCTTGCCAGTTTAAAAAAAGAGGGGTGAGGTTTGAGTGGTTCATGTGGGCCAGCTTCCCGAGTTTTGTGCCATATGACTCCATCATCCCAACCAAAGCTCTTCAGACCAGCTGACAGCCTTGTCCTGCAGTCTGGCCTTTGGAACTTGAGGTGGACATAAGTGGGAACTCCAGAGCGAGATTCACTGCGCTTTTAGGGCTTGAATGGGAGGCACACAGATGTCAAGAGGTAGAGAAACTAACTCTTGCCAACTGAGTATAAGCAGCTAAGTCACAAAATCGTGACCTCCCAGAGGTTGCCATGAGAGCTACTATGCTGTGTTAGTCAGGATTCTCCAGAGAAGTGGAGCCCCTGGGGCTAGGGGTGTGTGTAGATGTATGTGTATATGGATCCTTGAACAATATGAGTTTGAACTGCATGGGCCCACCTATATGCGGATTTTTTCAATAAACACAGCAAAGTAGTAAACATTTTTATGATTTTAATAACATTTTTTCTCTAGTTTACTTTATCGTAAGAATACGGTATATAATACATAAAATGTACAAAATATATGTTAATTGCCTATTATTGATAAGGCCTCTGGTCAACAGTAGTTTATTAGTAGTTAAGTTTTGGGGAGTCAAAAGTTACATGTGGATTTTCTGCTGTGCTGGGGGTCAGCACCCCTGACCCCTGTGTTATTCAAAGGTCAGCTCTATGTACACAGAGTGAGAGAGCAGTTTGAGGAACTAGTTCATGTGATTGTGGAGGCTGGCCAATCCAAGATCTAGAGGATGGGCTGGCAGACTGGAGACCAAGGGAAGAAGCAGTGTTACAGTTCAAGTGTGTAGGCCCTCTCCTAGCAGAATGTCCTCTTGCTCAGGGGGGATTAGTCTTTGTGGTCTAGTCAGGTCATCAGCTGGTTTGATGAGGCCTACTCACATTATGGAGGATGGTCTACTTTGTTCAAAGTCCACCAAAGACCCTCTTACAAAAACATCCAGAATAAAGTTTGTACAGATATCTGTGCACCATGGCTCAGCCAAGTGGACACACAAAATTAATCATCATAAGCATCCTAGACTATCGCCCCCTTATAGTCTTACTGTATGTGTCTGTCCCCTGAGACCCCTGAGCCTGTTTCTGGAAAGCTAACAGAGTTTGACTACCACCAGTCATCCCATGCTTGGTTATTGTGCCCACTGTGGGCCCAGTGCTGGGTCTCTGATGTGGGGGATGGAATGCAGCCCTGGCTGTTGGCCAGGGATTTGAGGGTCTAAGTGGTTGGTTAAGCTAAGATGAAAATCATTCGGTACTACAGTAGTTAATGGTGATAGGAATTCACCAGAAATAAGGCTAGTGGCAGCTGGCTTTTCCTTCATATATACCTGCACCTTCTGGGCTCCAAAGCCACCAGGACCCCTGGGAAAGTCATGCTTGGATTCAGGCTCTGGGTCAACTGAATTTATGCCTCACAAACGTTTCCATCTGTGATTAGAATATTGAGGAGCAAGATTATATGTATAGTGAGGGAAGCTCTGTCTATCTCTGTGTCTCAGGTTCACAGGAAATTCATGGTTCAGATACTAGTGAAGCTTTGCACTCAAAAGGAAGCTAACTGGCAGATTATTTTATGTCACAGTAGTTCTGTGGCATAAAAGACTTCTGCCTATTTTCACTTCATGTGGCAATTTAATACAAGAAGCCTTTCTGTTAGTGCTCTACAGCCTTGAGATAATACATTTTGGGTATTGAGTGAGTAGACAAAGGGGCAAGTTGGCCAGGTTCTTCCTTTGGTACTCAAGACCCCCTCAGAACGTGTGTGTTTTGTGATCTTATTCTTGGTGATTTCTGTGGAGGTTGTGGTTCTTTTCTTAGAGGCACATGATAGTAGAAGTAAGGCAGTAGAAGGTTACTCCCTTCTCCAACCCCTGTTAGGTACTTGCATATTTCAAAGTTGGAGGTTAATTACAGGAGTATCCGTAATTACCCCCCCTTTTTAAACAATTCTTCCTAGTATTTTTTTTTTTTGGTATTTTATTTATTGGGGGGTGGAGGAGAGAGCGAGCATGAGCTGGGGGGGAGGGGCACTGGTAGAGGGAGAAGCAGACTCAGGAGCCAGTGGACTTGGGGTTTGATCCCAGGATCTTGAGATCATGACCTGAGCCAAAGGCAACTGCTTGATTGACTGAGTCACCCAGGTGCACTCCCAACCCCATTTTTTTTTTTTTAAGATTGTATTTTTAAGTAATCTCTACACCCAATGTAGGGCTTGAACTCATGAGTCTGACATTAAGAATCACATACTCTTCCAACTGAGCCAGCTACTCACCTTCTCTAGCCACCCCCCGCCCTCGCCATGACCATGATCATTTTATTTGCTTTGATCTGGATTTTCTCTTGGTCATTTATTTGAGGGGTCGGGGCAGGGGAATGGAATTTTTCAAGTGAGGAAATGTTCTATCTTGATGGTGGTGGTGGTTACACGGCTAGATAAATTGATCAGTTACTGAAATATACTTAAATTGGGTTTGTTTTATTGTAGAGTCTCAATAAAGTTGATTTAAAAATTAGTTTCATGTTAACAAAACTAAAACATTACTGAAATCAGATTTACTTCAATCTCTGACATCATGGTTCAGGATCTACTCCTATATAGCCTAGGTTCTCTATATTTGTGCAGAATATAGAATTTTCCTATTTTACAGCCCCACAATTTAACTTTTTGTATATTACCTCCTTCAAAACTCATTAATTCAATTCTACCAGCTGTTGAGGGGGACTAGGTCTCTATGTGCTGATATTTGAACTGTTCTTTTTAAAAATTTTTTTAGTTGAGGTATAATTGACAATCATTATATTAGTTTCTTGTGTACAACATAATTTGATGTTTGTATATATTGTGACATGATCACAATAAGTCTACTTAAGAGCTGACACCATACATACCTAATGGGATATTTCTTTTTCTTGTGATGAAGACTTTTAAGGTCTACTCTTTGAACAACTTTTTTTTTTTTAAAGATTCTATTTATTTATTTGACAGATAGAGATCACAAGTTGGCAGAGAGGCAGGCAGAGAGAGAGGAAGGGAAGCAAGCTCCCTGCGGAGCAGAGAGCCCGATGTGGGGCTCGATCCCAGGACCCTGGGATCATGACCTGAGCCGAAGGCAGAGGCTTTAACCCACTGAGCCACCCAGGTGCCCCTGAACAACTTTTAAATATGCAGTACAGTATTATTTTTTTTTTAAGTTTATTTAACTAATCTCTACACCCAATCTGGGACTTGAACCCATGGCCCTGAGATTAAGAGTCACATGCTTTTCTGCCTGAGCCAGCCAGGCGCCTGTGCAGTACAGAACATTAACTACAGTTAACCAAGCTGTATAATACGTCTCATGACTTCATTTATTTTATGACTGGAAGTTTGTACCTTTTGACCTCCTTTACTCATTTCTCCTACTTCCCACCCCCTGCCTCTGGCAATCACTAGTCTGTTTATCAATGAGCCTGTTTTTTTGTTTTGTTTTGTTTTTTTTAAAAATATTTTATTTATTTATTTGTTAGAGAGAGAGAGAGCACAGGCAGACAGAGTGGCAGGCAGAGGCAGAGGGAGAAGCAGGCTCCCTGCCAAGCAAGGAGCCCGATGTGGGACTCGATCCCAGGACGCTGGGATCATGACCTGAGCCGAAGGCAGCTGCTTAACCAACTGAGGCACCCAGGCGTCCCTGTTTTGTTTTGTTTTTTAAAGATTCCACATATAGGTGAGATCATATAGTACTTGTCTTTCTTTGTCTGACTTATTTCACTGAGCATAATGCCCTTAGGGTCCATCCATGTTGTCACAAGTGCCAGGCTGTCATTCTTTTTTATGGCTGAATACTATTCCATTATATATTTATGATATTTATCTACTCACTTGTCAATAGACGCTTAAGTGGTTGTTGTATCTTGGCTATTGTAAACAATGTTGCAGTGAACCTGAGGGTGCAGATACCTTTTTGAGTTAGTGTTTTTGTTTTCTTTGGATAAATAGAAGTGGAATTGCTAGATCATATGGTAGTTCTATTTTTATTTCTTTGGAGAAACTTCTCTGGTGTTTTCCAGTGGCTGCACCAGCTTACCTTCTCACTAAGAGCATAAAAGGTGTCCCTTTTCTGCACATCCTCTCTAACACACTTGTCTATTTGATAATAATTTTTCTAACATGTGTGAGATGATATCTCACTTTGGTCTCTGATTTGCATTTTCCTGATGATGAGTGATGTTGTACATGTTTTCATGTACCTGTTGGCCATATGTATATCTTCTTTGGAGAAATTCAGATCTTCTGCCTATTTTTTAATTGGATTTTTTTAAATGATTGAGCTGTATGGGTTCTTTATATATTTTAGATATTAACCCCTAATCAGATATGTGATTTGCAGTTACTTTCTCCCATTCAGTAGGTTGTCTTTTTTATTGCTGATGGTTTACTTTGCTGTGTAGAAGCTTTTTAGCTTGATGTAGTCCTAGTAGTTTATGTTCGCTTTTGGTGTCAGATTAAAAAATCATGGTCAAGACTGATGTCTAGGAGCTTATTAGCACCTTTGTTTTTCTTCTAGAAATTTTATGGTGTCAGATCTTATGTTTAAGTGTAATACATTTTGAGTTAATTTTTCTGTATAGTTTAAGATAGTAGTCAAGTTTTATTCTTTATTGTTTTGATCCATGCTGTCCAGTTTTCCCAGCACAGTTTATTCAAGGGCCTGTCCTTTCCCCAGTATATATTCTTGGCACCTTTGTTGTAAACTAATTGATCATATGGTTGTGGGTTTATTTCTGGGTTCGGTGTTCTCTTCCACTGCCTATGTGTCTGTATTTATGCTAATACTAGACAATTTTGATTGCTAGAGCTTTGTAGTGTACTTTGAAATCAGGGAACACAGTCCTTCCAGGTTTGTTCTTGTTTCTAAAGATCACTTCGGCTGTACCAAGTCTTTTGTGGTACCATAGAAATTTTAGAACTATTCGGGCTATTTCTGTGAAAAATGCCATTGAAATCTTGAAAGGAATTGCATTGAGACTGTAGATTGTTTGGGTAGTAGGGACATCTCAACAATATCTTTTTCTCCAATCATATGCATAGAATATCTTTCCATTTATTTGTGTCTTTTTTTGGCTTATCAGCATCTTATGTTCTTTTTCTTTTTTAAACACAGCCCTAGGGCCATCTTATCTATTTTGAAAAATTCATATGACATCTGCATGGCGCAGTTATGTGTTATCCACTGAACATCTTATCTATAGGACATGCCACTGAACAGCTCATCTATCCTGCTTTATATTCAACTTACCCATCCCAGTACCTAATGCAGCCAAATAAACATCTCCAAGTAGATATCACATCCATCTTCTACAAAGGGTTATTTATTTATATCACTGTTCTTTGCTTTCCAGAGCTACTCTGTTTCCAAAATCTTCCCCTCTCTGGGGGAGGATCTCCTGCTACATTGTAAGATTTTTGGAGAAGGGATTATTTATTATTCTCTATTTCATCCCTCAGAGTACCTATAGCAGTGCTCTGAACTTCGCAGTATCTTAAAAAAACTTTCCCATGAATTAGTATAGCAAACTACTAACCAGTCTTCTCTAACGACTACTTCTTCAATAATTTCCATATGATGCACTTCAATTTGAGCGGATGACTCTTTTTTTTAAGCTGATGACTCTTGCGTGTATAGAAACATTCTTCTAGAAGGTCCTGGCATATTCTGGGCACTGAATGGCCAGAACCGGTGGAATTTGGGGTCTTAGTAGACGAAAGGGAGTGCCTTCAGAAGGATGCCTCAAATGATGGCCCCTTAGTGTCTTTCCTACTCCTTTTCAGGGTTCACTCTCCCAATACTAAGTCCTGCAGCAGTGCGCAGCCCCGTGATAGATAAGGAGCTCTGCTCCTGGGCACAGACTGTAATCCAAGAGTGCCCCTTCCTTCCTCTGTGAATAATGGGCAGGGTTAAATGTTAACATACATTATGGAAGCCCTTTGTAAATGTAAAACCAACAAATGTAAAGCATTATGATCCAACCTGTGAGAGGTAGGGAGGCATGGGTTTGCTTAGAGATAGCAAATAGATGCTATCCCGAATAATAAGTTGGCTGAAGCTACCTCAGGAAGGCTGCGAGACGGCTGTGCCCTGGACCTAGCTGGAGGCCTGAACACTGAATAGCCCTGGAGAGTCCTAAATTCCACTTAATTTCCAGGATGTATGATTCCAGCCCTAATCACAGGGCACCTGGCTAGCTCAGTTGGTAGAACATATGACTGTTCATCTCAAGGGTTGTGGGTTCTAGCCCCACATTGGGCATAGAGCTTCCTTTAAAAAACAAAACAAAAACACGCATCTTAGGGCCTTGCACATACCATTATTTAGGTCTTCCCAAGCCTTTTGTTTTTATTTTTAAAAAATTTTTATTGAAAAGACATACATTTATTTATTTAATTTTGTTTTTAAAGATTTTATTTATTTGACCGAGAGAGAGAGAGCATGAGTAGGCAGAGCAGCAGGCAGGGGGAGAGGGAGAAACAGCCTTTCCCCTAAGCAAGGAGCCCGACATGGGGCTCGATCCCCGACCTGAGCCAAAGGCAGACATATAATTGACTGAGCCTCCTAGGTGCCCCATGGAAAAACTTTTATTTATTGAAGTACAATTGATATAACATTAGTTTCAGGTGTCCAGCGTAATGACTCGGTATTTGTATGTATTGCAAAATGACCACCCTAGAAGTTCATTTAACATCTGTCACCATACCTAGTAACATTTATTTTTTCCTTGTGATGGGAGCTTTCCAGATGCACTCTCTTACCTCCTTTCAGATATGCGACAAACTTTATTAATGGTCATCACTATGCTATACATTACATCCCTATGACTGACTCATTAACTGGGGATTTGAACCCCTAAATGTTCTCTAGTTCATTTAAAAAAAATATTTGAGAGAGAGCATGCACAGAGCAGGGTGGGGAGGTGTGGAGGGAGAGGGGGAGGAAGAGAAGCAGACTCCCCGCTGAGCATCGAGCAGAACAACCCTGAGACTGATGACCAGAATTGAAATCAAGACTTGGACACATGACCAGCTGAGCCACCCAGGCGCCCCTCTCTAGTTCATTTTTAAGGTGTAACATCTTTTGCTTCTACTTCTCTATTAGAGATTGAATGTCATAAATAGCCCCGAATATCGTGTAACAAAACATCTCCAAACTTGACAGCTTTAAACTGTAGTCCTTTATGTTGCTGAGAAATGGGCCATTTGGTTAGGGCATGTTAGAATGACTTGTCTCTCAGGCCTCAGGTTGGCGGGCGGCGGGGAGGCGGTGCAGGGCAGGAAGGTCCAGGGTAGCCAGGGCCCCTCCCTGTCTTCATGAGTCTTGGGGCCTCTCCACAGGGCTCTCTAGCATGGTGCCTTCAGACTTCTGTGGTAGCTCACGACCCCAAGATCAAGTGTTCTGAAGATAGGAAGTGGGAGTTGCCTGGCAATGGGTGCTTTGTTATTCCTGCCATATTTTTGGCTCACAGAACCTGCCTGGATTTAGGGAGTAGGGACAGAGATCCTACCCGTTAATAGGAGTAGTGACAAAAAACTTGCACCCATCTTTAATCTACCAAGTCAGCCATTTGTGTGTCTTACATATATTAGTGGAGATAAAATAGCCCTATATCCCTTACGTGGCCCTTTGCTTGCAGGATTTGGATTCTTATTGGTTTCCTAAGGCTGCCACAAAAAGTACCATACATTGTGCGACTTAACTTGAATTTATTGTCTCACAAGTGTGGAGGCTAAGTGTTTGAAAGCAGGGTATATGGCAGGACTGGTTCCTTCTGGAGGCTTGGGGGGAGGATATGCTTATTCCTGCCTTTGGTGACAGCTGGTGGTCCTTGGCCTTCCTTGGCTCACAGATGCATTTCTCCAGCATCTGACTACTCCTTCACATGACCTTCTCCCAGTGTGTCTGTGCCTCTGTCCCTCCTTTTATGAGGCCACTATTACTGGACTTAGGGGCCACCAAGTCCAAGATGACCTCATCATAACTCACTGCATCTGCGATGACCTTTGCCCCACTTACAAAAGAAGGCAGGAGGCTGGGTCATCGCCTCAAAGACACTACAGCTTTCTTTAAATCAAAGCTTGATGTCACAGTGAAAAGGACACAGTAGGATTTCTTTGTTTATTCTTCCCTCCATTTACTTGCATTCTTTGCTTAATTACTCCCCCAGTGTAAGAATATAGTTCTAAAATAAGTCTGTGAAGAAACGTTTCTGTATTTTTATTTTCAGAGCAATTCTTTATGTAATATATTCCTTATTCCTTATATAGGAGCGATTCCAATGTAAAACATGTGATTTACACTAGTTGTCCAGTAGGGATGAAATAGGAATCATAGAAGTAAATAAAAACTTCGACCCTATATTTTGGGAGAACAAAAATACAACTTCCATTATTTTAGCACAGATTTTTGTCTCTAACATAAAAATAATTGTCCTGACATGCTACGATTGGGGAAATCTTTCTTTGCTTTTTCTTTCTTTCTTTCCTATTGTGTAACTGATCCAGCATGTCTCCAGAATAAACATCTATCAGGTTAGCAGTCAGGAAGTGAGAAGGGGAGGCAAGGATTTCTCACTGGCAGAGAAATTATCACAGTAAGGCATGTTATTTAGAATTTACTAACATTTGGGCACATAAATCACAGCAGTCATACCTCATAATTACACAGTGCCTCTCATTTGAGATTCTACAAGGATTTATAGACCAACTTGTGAGATGTGACAGTTGTATTAAACTCTGTTTGGAGTCTGTTGATAGAGATAATTCAAGAATCAGAATTTGGATGAGGGGAAAGCTGCCTTTCAGCCCCTTCTGTGGGGGAGGTTAGCTGGGATTTGAATTGTGTGTGTGGTAAGAACCTGGCGATTTGAGATTTGCCATCTCTTTACTTTTATTCAGAAGTAGCTTCCATGTTAACTCCTTTAAACAAATCAGAGTTTTGAGTTGTTAATAAGTACACATGAGATCAGATTTAGAAGGTACATATCTGTCTATAGAGATGGGTATTGGCCATATGTTGTCATAGGTCTTAATGACTCCTCTCTCCTAGGTTCCTGCTGTGACCAAAGGTGACTACTGCTACCAGCTTTTTGTGTGTTTTACACACGTGTTGGCACATATTTATATGTGTTTGTATGTATATTCTTATTTTTTGAGAAAAGTCTTGTTTTAAAAAAAAACCACCCGCTGTAATGTATTATACACATTGGTAAATACTTCTTATATCCTGTTAAGAACCTTGCTTTCTTCTACTTGAAAATGGCTTTGTTTTTTGTTGTTTTTTTTTTAAGATTTTATTTATTTATTTGACAGAGATCACAAGTAGGCAGAGAGGCAGGCAGAGAGAGAGGAGGAAGCAGGCTCCCTGCTGAGCAGAGAGTCTGATGCAGGGCTTGATCCCAGGACCCTGGGATTATGATCATGAGCCGAAGGCAGAGGCTTTAACCCACTGAGCCACCCAGGCGCCCCTGGAAATGGCTTTGTATCCACGCATACAAGAACTTGTTCTTTTTAATGTCCACAGAATACTCTTCTTTATGGATAAGCCACGACATACTTCAGGATTCCTCTCTTGGAGGAGTCTGCTCTAGTCCAAAATCTTGTGTGTGATCTTTCAGACCTGACCACGGGCCATTAGAGAGGCTTTCCCTGGCAGGCCCCATGGGGGGAAAGCTGCCCTCCCACACCAGCCTGGATGCACGGTCTGGAGGCAGTTGCTCAAGGACCAGGGACCTGTCATGCACTGACCTGTGTCTGCATTGCTGGCCGTGGTCCCTCGTTAGGGGACTGCCTTATGGAGGGACCCTGGCCAAGGCCCTGCTTCCCAGGCACTTCCGGGGAGATCTGCTCATGAGGGAGGAGGCCTGAAGGACACTCTAAGGACACTCTTCTGCACTCAGACTCAATCCTCAGTCCTTTTCTGCTCTTTGCCCACCGCCCAACCTCTGGCCCCAGGCAGTGAGGAGGTCACCTCCTCCACCAGCTACACTGATCCCTCAGACCCTCGCCTTGGCTGTTCTATGAGGGAAAACGCCCCCTTTTCCTGTTTTGCCTCATGCTTATACTTTCAATGTAAGTAGATAAAGGCTGAATTGTTCTGTTCAGTTTGTCTTATTGTCCTGATCTCCTTGTCACCTGACATCTCCGCTCTCGCTCTCAGCACTCTTGATGAACAGGTTAGGGTGTTTCTCATTTTTTTTGCTCTTACAAACCATGCTGAAGGGAAAAATCTATGTCCATGTGCTGTTAAATAAGAGTTAAGTTGGATCCTTAGGAGTGGATCACGGATGGAGAATTGCTTGATGGGACCATTTACACCATCCCCAGTGAGGTTTGGGAATGACAGTTTCTTTTACACCCTCGTGGACTTGCCATGTTATCAAGCTTTTTTGCATTTGCTAGTTGGCCAGGGGGAAAATGGTATCTCAGAATTTTAATTTCTCTTATTTTTAGTGAGGTCGAACATCATCAGTTAATGTCTGTAGGAACAGTTGTATTTCCTTTCTGATAATTGTTCCTGTTCTTTACCCATTTTTGTTTAGTAGGTATTCCTTATTGATTTCTAGGAGCTGTTTATATATTAAGGAAATTCATCGTTCCTAATTTGTCAGTTGGCCTTTGAATTATGTGTTTATTCTATGTTGAAATTTTTGAGTTTTATCTGGTCAAATTACTAATCCTTAGAGATTTGGAGCTCTGTATCATAATTAAAAATGTTCTTTTCTACTTTAGGATTATTAAATAATAGCCATGTTTTCAAAATGCCATGATTTCATTTTTAAATACATTTATTGAGGTCTATTCCATACCATAAAATTCACTCTTTCAAATTTACAGTTCAGTGAAGTCAAATAAGTTTATATAGTTCTACAATATGGCTGCAGTCCAGTTTTAGAACATTTCTATCACTATTTTACCTTTATTTTAATATTTTTAAAAAAGATTTTATTTATCCATAAGAAATAGAGAGAGAGATAGAGAGGCAGAGGGGGAAGCAGGCTCCCCACTAAGCAGGGAACCTGATGTGGGGCTTGATCCCAGGGATCATGGGATCATGATCATGGAATCATGACCCGAGCCAAAAGCAGATGCTTAACCATCTGAACCACCCAGGCACCCCTGTTTTAATATTGTTAAAAAGATTATGTGTATGTTGGGGCACCTGGGTGGTATAGTCAGTTAAGCATCTGACTCTTGGTTTCAGTGCAGCTCATGGTCTCAAGGGTCATGGAATCGAGCCCTGTGTAAGGTTCTGTGCTGTGGATGGGGTCTGCCTGGGATTCTTGCCCTCTCCCCCTCCTACTTGTGCTCTCTCTAAAAGAAATAATTTTTTTTAAAGAATTATATTTATACTTCATATTTGAATATTTGTTCTGGAATTATTTGGTGTGAGGAGTGAGAGAAGCATCCATCTGCATTTTCTTCCTTGTACGTATTCATTTTTCAATACGGTTATTGAATAGGCCATTTTTTCCCTACTAATGTGGCAATCCCATCTACATTACATACTACTTTAGTTAATTTAACTACTTGGGTGGATCCCTGGTGTCTCTCTCTATCTCTCTTTTTTCCCATTGATTTGTCGGCCTACTCATCCTATGATATTTTATGTGTTGTTGCTTTAGAAATGTGTTGGCATCTGGTAGGGCCCATATAGCCCAATCGACCTTAGGTCCAGTTCTTTTCAGCCATTCCTGGATGGTTGTTTTCCATAAGAACTTTAGAGGCAGCTTGTTTAGATCTTTAAAACCTCTTGGCTTCCACCACCCCATCATCTTTTTTGTTAGGATTGCATCAGATTTATGCATTATTTAAGAATTGACATTTGAGGGAAGGTGCTTGGCGGGTTCGGTTGGTGTAGCATGCGACTCTTGATCTTGGGGTTGTGAGTTCAAGCTCCACACTGGGTCTACAGCTTACTTAAGAGTAAGTATTAAAGAACAAAAGAAGGGGTGCCTGGGTGGCTCAGTGGGTTAAAGCCTCTGCCTTTGGCTCATGATCATGATCCCAGGGTCCTGGGATCAAGCCCTGCATCAGACTCTCTGCTCAGCTGGGAGCCTGCTTCCTCCTCTCTCTCTGCCTGCCTCTCTGCCTACTTGTGATCTCTGTCTGTCAAATAAACAAATAAAATCTTTTAAAAAATTAAAAAAACAAAAAGAATTGACATTTGAATGGGAGAGGAAAGTTTGTCCATTTTTTCAGCTCACATTGTGTTCTTTTGTGTCCCTCTGGAGCATTTTAAAGCATATGGATCTTGCAAGTTTCTTTTAATTGTTAATTTTGTCCCTTTTATTATTATTGCAAGTGGGATTTTTTTCTATAATTCTTTCTACCTGACTGGATGACTTGATTGGGTGACTTTTGAAAAGGAAGGCTCTTTTTTTTTTTTTTTTAAGATTTTATTTATTTATTTGACAGACAGATCACAAGTAGGCAGAGAGGCAGGCAGAGAGGGGGGGGGGGAAGCAGGCACCCTGCCGAGCAGAGAGCAGGGCTCAATCCCAGGACCCCTGGATCACGATCTGAGCTGAAGGCAGAGGCCTTAACTCACTGAGCCACCCAGGCACCCCAAGGAAGGCTCTTCTTTTTGGTGGTTTGAATTTATTCCCAGGAACGTAAATACATTCTGTTGTTATTTGTGGTAGTTTCTTTGTTGATTTTCTTGGGTCAAGCAAGTATACAGACTTATCTGTTGCAAATAGTGATCATTTACCTCCTTTTCATTTTTTACCAAATTTCTGTTAACAGTTGTATTGACTAATGCATCCAAAGTAATTTTAAATAGAAGTAATGTGATGATTCTTGCCTTAAGCTTATTTTCTGAAAATGTCTCTAGTTTCCCCCATTAGGGAATATATCTATATAAAATGTATGTATATATATAATATCTACTATTTAATGCACATATAAGATATGTGTTACTTTAGTAAGAGTTTTTAGAAATCTGGAAGAGATACTAATTTGTTCATTTGATAAATATTATTGCAGACCTGCAATATTCCAGGCATATTTCTATTTCTGGGGATAAAATGGGTTGTGAAACAGAGACAAAGCCCTTGCTGTCAAGAAGCTCAAAGTATAGTGGAACAGACAAGAACAAAAATCAAATAATTGATAAATGTTGGGTTCTATAAAATAAAGCGAGGAGAGGGATAGAGAATAATGTGAATTTATTTAGATGGTCACAAAGGGATTTGGCATTTTTAAGTGTCTTTTTATTACCTTTCTTTTCTTTCTTTTTTTTTTTTTTTAATTAATTTGAGGGGAACCTGGGTGGCTCAGTTGGTTAAACAGCTGCTTTCGGCTCAGGTCATGATCCCAGGGTCCTGGGATCAAGCCCCGCATCAGGCTCCCAGCTCAGTGAGGAACCTGCTTCTCCCTCTTCCTCTACCTGGTACTCTGCCTGCTTGTGCTCTGTCTGTCAAATAATTAAATAAAATATTTAAAAATTTAATTTGAAATTTTGGGTACAGCAGCTCTCCTGAACTACGGTCCCTTTCCCCAGCCTCAGTCTCCAGCATCTTCTCCTGCCATGGGGACTTCAGTGCAAACCCAGTGAGTAATTTGCCCTCTTGGTCTACTGGTTGGTTTTTCTTGTTCTCCTATTATTTCCAGGACACTGATTGTTGGAAGAAATGAACTGAATTTGTTAAAGAGCAGGCTAATTTATCACCTTGGATAGAAATACCGTTGCTAAGGCAACTGGCTACATTCCAGGACCACACTCTGCAAACGTGACACCTGACAGGATCTCTGTGTCCCCATGAGCGTCCCTGGCCACCAGCTTTCCCTGCATTACTACTCTAGGCCTGGGCAGGGACCGTGTCCCTTTTCTCTCTGGGCCAGCTGCTGAAGTGTGTGCCTTGGAGGCCAGCATATATTGGATGCCCAGTGAATATTTACTGAACAAATGAATGACCCTTCTAATTTTTGGTTTGACTGTCTACTAAGTGAGTCAAGTAGAGAAATATGAAAGAAGACCAGTCACCTAGAATTTCTTGCACTCACCCACTTGAGCTCAGTTTTTAGGAAGAGATTTTGTTTTGGGGGTGGTTGCTTTCTGTGGATATGTTTAGTCAGGTAGGAACATGGTGAATCGGCCCACAGGTCAGGACCTCCTCAGGTTGGTCAGTTAACCTGGCAGAGCCTGGTGGGGGTGTGGAAGGGAGGGTTTCTGCCAGGGGTTCCAGAGAGGGTGAGGGACCATGGGCAGTGGGCTCACTTGTCCTTCCTCTGCGTGTCCGAGGCAGTATGACATTGTTGCTGGTGGGGGTGGTGGGTGTCACAATGGCAGTATATGTCGTGGTTAAGCATTCAGGGTCTGTAGCCATTTTACCTTGCTCTGTATCTGCCATTTTGCCACACTTTGCTCTCCAACACAGATCGCTGCTCTTTCTGGCTGGCCCGTAAGAGCAGGGAGGCCCGGGGTATTAGCTGGGTGTGTATAGCAGAGAGAACCCATTTGTGCATTGTTTCAGATTGCATAACTAAAAGCCAGTGTGACTGAACCCCCTGCAACTGCAGGAGCATGAGGAATAGAAGGCAGTTTCTGGTCCCGATGACTGTTTTCCTTTGGCTCGTAACCAGCCATGTAGTTGGCACCGTGGACTCCTGCAAGGACGCTCCACAGATGAGCGGACCAGGCAGGGTGTCGGGAGCCATGCCCTGGTTTGCTTGCTCAGCCCTTCTCTGCTAGTGCTGGCCCTTGGGTGAGGGTAGAGTGCCGCCCAGAAAGGGTTCAACATACATTAAAGTCTTGGCAGAGAATGCATTTAAGGGTCCATTCTAATGGAGGAGCCTGAAGTCTCTTGCAGGAGGAAATCATTTGCAAAGTTCATTTTTAAAAAAGATTTTATTTATTCATTTGAGAGAGAGAGAGAGAAAGAGCACACAAGGAAGAAGGGGGAGGGGCAGAGGGAGAGAGAATCTTCTGGCGGACTCCTGCTGAGCGCAGAGCCTGACACAGGGCCTGAACTCATATCCTGAGCTGATATCAAGAGTTGATTGCTTAAACATCTGAGCCACCCAGGCCCCTATAATTTTTTTTTTTTTTTTTTTAAAGACAGAGAGACAGCAAGAGAGGGAATACAAGCAGGGGGAGCGGGAGAGGGAGAAGCAGGCTTCCCGCTGAGCAGGGAGCCTGATGCGGGGCTTGATCCCAGGACCCCAGGATCATGACCTGAGCTGAAGGCAACTGCTTAACCAGTTGAGCCAACCAGGGGCCCCCCATAGTTCATTTTTAAAGAAAATTGTAATCCATGCTGATTTACCTTAAATGTGAGCAAAAGATACCATCTTAAAGCTGAGAGTGATAGAGCAGACCCTGAACATCATTTAGATAAAAATCATGATCATCATCATGAATTTTGTCAGCAATGTCAGAAGCCAGAGAAGAGTCAGGTGTCCTAGTGAGAACATAAGTGCCATCAGGTCATAAGTTGCTTCCTTGGGAGCAGTATGGCCTGTCTGAATCAGAATCCAAATCATTCCCATGGAGCCAACCCAGAGTGAGACCCTTCATCATCATAACCCAAAATAAATCGCAGACCAAAGCAGATTTAGTAGCTGGAAAGTGAAGTCTTATTTAAGTTGAATAACCTCTGAAACAGCTTAATTTTGGAAGCTTCATTGAAATCACTGATGTTGCTGTTTATTGCTGTTGGCCGTGTTGGTAGAAGCACCCTGAGGCCCCATGAACCCCTTTCTGGGTGTCTGCTCTGGGGGTGGGGCACATGGCTAGGATGATGGTACATGGAATTTGGGAGTAAGGAATTCTGCTTGTTGAGATGAGGAGTTTCTGATATTTTTCCCTCTTCTGTTCACATATGTGCTTACTAGTTGGTAGATCACCTTCTGCTTTTTTTGCTAATTGAGATGACATCACTTTGTTTACCCTAAAGGCTGGATCATTTGCTAATTGAGGACTTGAACTGGGCTGTCAGTCAGACTGGCTTCATATCTTCAGACTTGCTGGGTAATCTTGGGAGGGTTTTTAGGTTCTTCCTGCCTCATTTTCCTATTCTGTAAAATGGAGATAATATCAGAATTATGAACAGGATTAAAAACCTATTGGATAATATTGGATTATAACCCTTAGAATAAAGTAAGCATCTGTGATTGATGCTGATGTAAATAAATTGAATAAACAAATGAGAGAAGAAATTGCTCTTCTTTGGAGTAGAATTCCAATTAATAAATGTAGAAGGAATGAGAGAAATAAAAGATTGCCCACTGGACAAAACCATAGTAGTGACTATTATAGGCAAGAACCATCTGTGGACACTAAAATTAGTAAGTGAAAGTAGGAAGGGGGGCGCCTGGGTGCTCAGTCGCCCAGTCAAAGTGACTGCCTTTGGCTCAGGTCATGATCCTGGAGTCCTGGGACCGAGTCTGGCATTAGGCTCCCTGCTCAGTGGGGAGTCTTTCTCTCTCTGACCCTCCCCACTCTCATGCTCTCTCTCTCTCTCAAGTAAATGAATAAAAATCTTAAAAAAAAAAGTATGATGAGAAACAGGATATTTGCAAAATCTCATAGTATCTCCCCACAAGATACTTGTTAACGAGAAAGAGAAAATAGTCCTTCATGGTAGAGAAATTCAGCAGATGCCCCCATGACCAGGTGATCAAGGTTAATATCACCAGTGATAAGACATAATGATATCATCTCCCCCTGCCCCAATAGGATGCATTGAGAAAGCACAATGTCACACTGTGGTCTTCTTATCCCAAATGTGTATAACCTCAATTTAAGAATTCAAAAACAAGAGGGATATTTTGAATATAACTGGCCTGGACTTGTCAAAAGTATCCTAGATTAGAACAGATGAAGAAGGCATGATATCTAAATGCAGTGCAGGATCATGGACCAGGAAAAAAAAAAATCAGTGGGGGAAAATCAGTGAAATGCCAAACAGAGTCTGTAGATTTAGGTAATCATATTGCGTCCCTGTGAATTTCTTGGTTTTGACAGTTGTACAACTTTCACGTAAGACGTTCACCTTAGGGGAAGCTGGGTGAGGGGTGTATAGATTTTTTTTTGCAACTTTTGTGTAAGTCTTGAATTATTTCAAAATAAAATTATTTTTAAAATTCATTATGCATGTGGAGACCCTGACTGAGCATACATAGCATAGTATGTGCTCAGGAAACATCGCTGATTGCTTATTTCTATTTCTTTTGGTTTGGAGGATACGGTAGTTCTAGACATTGCTGGTTCTGCCAGGGACTTAGCATGACTCTGTAACATGTGAGAAGGTGCTCTTCTGTTTTGTCCTAGGGTTACAGGCTTGGCAGTCATGTCCTTGGACAGCTGGATAGCACTGTGTCTCCCTACGAAAGTTCAGGCCCTCAGGCTGACCTCAGCCCACACCCCTCTAAGAGTCAAGGTTCTGGAATTGGTGATTGACTCAGTGGAGCTCTGCTTGGAAGCTGGGGAGTGGGACCATCAGAACCCACTTCCTCTTGCCTTCTTCCTAGGAAAATGGCATCTCCAGGTGGTGGCTGATGTTCACAGAACACTTTCCTAGATTCAGCAGCAATTATTGGATGAACTCTGAGTTATGTGTCACTTTAGGAATGCCACTTTGTAGATTGAAAAAGCGTACTGGTTTAGCTCAGACTTAGAGGCTGTCATGGAGAGGGACATAAAATACCAGAGTCTAAATTAGGTTTAGGTTTGCTCCTCTCATGGTCTGGAAGTTACCAACCTGGGCTGGCTGGGTCTCCTTTCCTGGGTCAGACCTGACCAACCAGTTATCCCCTTTCCCAACTAGTGGGAGGAAAGGGGAATAGGCCCCTCACTATTTTAATGGTGGGATGAAGAGTTCCAACATTTTGCTTCTGCTCAGAAACCATTTGCAATAACTTGACCACGTGGTCACACGTTTGCATGCAAGTGAGTCTGGGTGATGTGGACTCTACCTGGGTGACCAGGTACCCTGCTAAAACCTGGGGACGGATGGCATCAAAAGGAAGAAAGGGGAATGGATAATGGGGCAGTAGTAGTAGTCCCTGTCCCCAGAGAACCTTTTGCGATCTTTGTACAGTTCAGATAAGTTTTATAGAGCAGTCGGGAAAATGTTGCCTGTGCATTCCACCCTACCTCTTATTACCTCTGAGTAAAGAAAGCATGTGCCCTTCTGAGCTGAAGGGTTGATAGCCTGATCATAGTCCACTGGCATAAGGAGTTCATGTCTCCTAGCATAACCTACTGTTGAGGGCATTCATGGATCTTAGTGTACCTCAGCTGGTTTTTTCTTTCCTTACGAGGGAGTTCCACTTGCTCTGGAGGAGACCCGTGTCCTTTCCCTGAGTGTGAATGAGGCTTTGATTTGATTCGATTTGATCTGTGGAGGGACAGACTC
Source organism: Taxidea taxus jeffersonii (assembly GCA_003697995.1). Classification (NCBI taxonomy): domain Eukaryota; kingdom Metazoa; phylum Chordata; class Mammalia; order Carnivora; family Mustelidae; genus Taxidea; species Taxidea taxus. The sequence continues at coordinate 38,632 of ML104187.1, forward strand.
ATGGGCCAGCTGCCATAGGAGGCTCTGTTCAGAAACTGACCCCTGAGTCCCATTCCCTCATGGTGAAGACTCAGAAGCCACTGGGCAGACGTGGGAGGCCGTTTAGAGCCTGGTAAGCAGGGAAGTGAGAAGCCAGAACCTCTGGAGGAGGGGGAGCAGGAGGCGAGAGTCCATTTCCTCATTGGCCCAATATCCACTTTTTAAAAAGTATTTATTTATTTATTTATTTAAGAGAGAATGAGAAAGAAAGCTTGAGCAGGGGGAGAGGTGGTGGCGGGGGTTTAAGCAGACTCCCTACTGAGCAGGAAGCCCAACACAGAGCTTGATCCCAGGACCCTGGGATCATGGCTTGAGCTGAAGGCAGATGCTTAACCTACTGTGCCACCTAGGCTTCCCCCAACGTCCACTTTTCACATCCATTTACTCCTTTCTCTGGGCACATGGTGTCAGCAGCTGTGTGTCTGTAGGAAACTTTGGGGACTTGGGGGCCACAACAGTTCCATCATTCCATTGTGGGGATGTCCGTGCAGACCTATGTGGACCAGTTTGGCTTTGTCTAAAGAGCGCGAGTCCTGGGCGCCTGGCTGGCTCAGTTGGTAGAGTGTGTGACTCTTGATCTTGGAGTTGTGGGTTTGAGCCCCACACTGAGTGTAGAGATTACTTAAAAATAAAATCTGCCAACAAAAAAAGAAAAAAAAAGTGAGTCCTCATCCCATGCCCCTAGAAGGTCACTGTGCCTGACATTCAGCATCCAGAGGCTATAGAAAAGTCCGGATGGTTAAATCCTAAGTCCTCCCCCCAACCTTGGAGGTATGGAAATGTCAGTAGCCTTATTTTTATCTGTAAAGAAAAGAATATTTAAGAGGCTAACTTTTTCTGGGGTGGGGGGTGGGACAGTCAGGGAAAGGGTAGTGGGGACAGTATAAGATTATTTTGTAGCTGAATTGAAATATAAGTAAGTTAATAAAGCCTGAGACACAGTCCATTTTTTCGGCTTACTTTAGAAAAACCTCATAGTGAAAGCCAAAGGTCATTATAAACTGAGTAATTCGGATAACATTTTTCTTATTATGGACTCCTGTGATTTCGATGTCTCCGTAAGTGTTATCAGTACGGTTTTCTTCTTAAAATAAAATCTAAATGTGTACCATAAGTTTTTATAGCATACTGAATTTCATGGTTGGTTGTGTCCCCAAAATACGCCTCATTAAGTAAATGCCTCTCTTTGCTCTATCCCTGCATGGTTTTCTGCTAGTGGTGTCTGTAAGGAGTGGTGTTTTGCCTACTCATTTGTTTCAGTGAGAGAACGTGCTAGAAAGGATAGAAAAGGGAATGCTTCTTTGCTTGGGGGTTTACCATTAGTTGGCAGTCTTTTTTATTTTTATTTTATTTTTAAAATATTTTTAAAAATTAAAATATAATGTATTATTTGTTTCAGGGTACAGGGCTGTGATTCATCAGTTTTACACAATTCACAACACTCACCGAGTACATATGCTTCCCAGTGTCCACCCCCCAGCCACCCCATCCCTCCTACCCTGCCTCCTCTCCAGCAACCCTCAGTTTGTTTCCTGAGATTAAGAGTCTCTTATGGTTTGTCTCCCTCTCTGGTTTCATCTTGTTTCATTTTTCCCTCCCTCCCCCTATGATCCTCTGTCTTGTTTCCCAAATTCCTCATATCAGGGAGATCTTCTGATAATTGTCTTTCTCTGATTACCTTATTTTGCTTAGCATAATACCCTCTAGTTCCATCCACATTGTTGCAGATGGTAAGATTTCATTTTATGATGGCTGCATAGTATTCCATTGTGTATATACACCACATCTTCTTTATCCATTCATCTGTTGATGGGCATCTAGGTTCTTTCCACAATGAGGTTTCACTTCACATCTGTTAGAATGACTATGGAAAGAGTTGGCAGTCTTTTTAGTAGCCTGCTCGAGGGAGGTTGGGACACATGCCATATGTGATGGCCCCAGGAGCCCTGTGGCAGTCTGGTGCCTGCACTGGGCCCAGCATTCTCTTCTTCCAGAGAATTTTTAAAAAAAAATATTTTATTTATTTATTTGACAGATGGAGATCACAAGTAGGCAGAGAAGCAGGCAGAGAGAGAGAGAGAGGAGGAAGCAGGTTCCCTGCTGAGCAGAGAGCCCTATGTGGGGCTCGATCCCAGGACCCTGGGATCATGACCTGAGCCGAAGGCAGAGGCTTTAACCCACTGAGCCACCCAGGTGCCCCACTTCCAGAGAATTTTGCTTGTAGTTGGGTATGATCAGAGACCACGCTGTGCAAGAAATCTTGAAATGAAACATTGCTGCTCCTTTTGGTGGATCAGCATGCCCATGTATTGATCTGAAATATTATCGAGGATATCCAGGACAGCAGAGAATGTGGGAGGACATTCCATTTTAAAAACATCTGGTTTCTGTGCAAGAGTGCATAGCACCCGGAGCTGTCATCGACATGATTCAAGTTAATGTAACAAGTTGGGCAGCTCCTAAGATCATCTCCTGCTCAAAACATCTTGCCCAAAAAAAACCCCCCAAAAAACAAAAAAACATCTTGCCCTTTTCTCTTTTGATTGGTCAGATGGAACCCAGGCAGAGAGGTGTTTTTTGTTTTGTTTTCTTAGATGTGTCTTTGTCGGTTAGTTTCTGGTTCTACCCCTTAGGATCTGTGTGCTTTGGGGCAAGCAGCCTAAGTTGCTTGCGCCTTCATTTCCTTATCTAGTAAAAGAGGTTGGTGAATGTTTTGTGGTTCTCATCTCTGGAGTGCTCACCATGTTCCAAGCACTGTGCTGAGTACTTTTCAGCTCTGCCAACAGCTCTATGAGCCAGGCGCCATCATGATCATCTCTTGACAAGTGAGGTGCTGGGGGCATCAAGAGGGCAAGTCACTCACCCAAGGTCAGGGGGACAATGAATGTGAAGCTGGAGCTCAAAGCTGCTGATTGAGCTCTAGATCCACCCTCTCAGTTGCAGATAGAGCCCACGAAAAGAATCAGATCCCATTCTGGGAGGGCCTATTGTGTAAAAGACCCACTGACTTCTTAGACCCTGCAGATTCACACCGTAGAGAGGACTTGGGGAAACCTGTTTTCTACCATTAAATAACGGTTTAGTTAGCTGGAACTGATTAACTGGGGAAGGTCAGATTAGCATGGCTCAGTAGAAATACAATGCAAGCCACACGTGATAAAAACTGTTCTAGCCACATTAAAAAGTTACAGGAAACCACTAAAATGAATTTTAATGACATTTATTAAAATTTATTAAATTTCATTTATTAAAATTCAATTTAGTTATTTAATAAAATAATAAATTTAATTGTTACATTTTAAATAAATTTAAATGATTTAGTTTATTAAAATTTATTAAAATTTAGCTCACTATATCCAAAATATTATAATTTTACCATATGATCAGTAATAAAGATGGGGACACATTACATTCTTTTTTATATTAAGTCTTTGAAATTCAATGCACACTTTATACATACCACACAGATCTCTGTTGGGACCAGCCACATGTCACATTCTTAGGAGCTACAGGTGATTAGAGGCTACTGGACTGAATAGCCTTTATTGGTGGATAAATGTATCGATAGCTTTGCAGGCAGCTTCTTGGGTCTGGACCAAGAGTCTGGAACAGTTTGAATAAAGCAGTCTTTACTGTTCCAGTTTATACCCCAGACTGTGAATGTGGATTGCGAGTTTAGAGGACTAGAAGGAATCGTAGTTTGTTTATTCATTTATTTGAGAGAGAGAGAGAGAAGGAGGGAGGGACCACAAGTGAGGGGAGGAGCAGAGGGAGAGGGGACAAGCAGACTGAGTGTGGAGCCCAACACAGGGCTTGATCTCTCAACCCCAAGGTCATGCCCTGGGCTGAAATCGAGACCAGGACGCTTAACTGACTGAGCCATCCAGGTGCCCTGAATGATAGTTTTTTTTTTTTTTTAAAGATTTTATTTATTTATTTGACAGAGATCACAAGTAGGCAGAGAGGCAGGCAGAGAGAGAGGAGGAAGCAGGCTCCCCGCCAGGGAGAGAGCCCAATGCGGGACTCGATCCCAGGACTCCAGAACCATGATCTGAGGTGAAGGCAGAGGCTTTAACCCACTGAGCCACCCAGGCACCCCTGAATCATAGTTATTTTTAAAGGTAACCTTCCCCCTCCCCCACTCCATTTTGAAAGTGTAAGGGAGGGAAAAGAATTTTTCCCTTTATCCTTCCGAGTTCTTGGCTGAGAACCTTTGTAATAAAAGATTAAAAGGAGAAAAAATGGAAGTTTATTAACATGTCTGCCTCATGTTTATACGTGTGGTACGCAAGGAGAAATGATCACCTCCACGATGTGGCTTAGAATTCCACTTTTTATAGCATCTTCAACAGAGATCAATAAATTTGCAAAGACGGGGCACCTGGGTGGCTCAGTGGGTTAAAGCCTCTGCCTTCGGCTCAGGTCATGGTCTCGGGGTCCTGGGATTGAGCCCCGCATCGGGCTCTCTGCTCAGCAGGGAGCCTGCTTCCCCCTCTCTCTCTGCCTGCCTCTCTGCCTGTGATCTCTAATAAATAAATAAATAAATAAAAATCTTAAAAAAAAATAAAAAAAAAATAAATTTGCAAAGAAATGACAGAACAAAAGGTGATGGCTTTAGAGTTCCATGGGCGGATATAAAGGCTGGCTAGTACAGTTTGTTAGGTAGATGCCTCTGGGGCCTGTCCAGGTTGATAGTGTCTAAGGTTGTCCCGGGATTAACCTTTATCTTTGGTAGAGAGGAGAGGGACACCTTTGTAAATGCATGTCCTGCCTTTTGGCAAATAGGGAGGGCAGGGAGCTTTTCTTGTGTGTTTCCCAATGGCCTCCAGCTCAAAATAATCCGTAGGCCCAAGTGGCATATCCTAGGGCATAATCTGCTCTCCTTCCAAGGCCTGGGTGTTCAGGAAGATGTCGGAGGTCACACAGAGAGTGACTCAAGCACAGTTGATCTCTTTAGCACGTTGTATGGTGGACATGGCGAAACTTGGCTCTGAGTCATCTCATCTTTCCTATAGAAGAACTGTGTGTGTGTGTGTGTGTGTGTGTTTTAATGTATACCCTTTCCTGTAGTAAAATAGCAGTGGCCTTTTGTAGAGTTCACAGAATTGTAGATTGGAGAAATGGATACTTTCTCTGCCATCAGCTGGTTCAACTTCATTTTCTCCCCTGGGCCCTATGGACCAGGGAGGTTAAATGGTTTGTGCGAGGTCTCAGAGTTGGGTCTCCTGACCTGTAGCCATGATTTTGCCATCAAAAGAAGATGATTCTGGGAATCAGGGGCTTTAAAACACAGAGCCAAGAGGACTTTCCGTCTAAGTGCTAAGGGCGAGGTTAGTACCTTAACTTTGTCTTTGAGAACTCACCTTGAGTTGACATCTAGCCCTGAAATCGTGTGTCAGGTTTCCCAGGCTCTCTGGAAGGAACGTGTTTGCAAATGGGGGAAGTTGCCACAGCATGCAGAAAAGGGGTGGATCACTGCTTGAAAAAATCAGGAATGAAGTCAACACTTCTGTTTCGGGATGCTGAGGTGGGAGCCCTCACTGAGCAGTATTCCTGTGCCAAGAGAACAGTCTGCTGGAAGAAATCCTTGAGGGCTGGGGTTAGCCACCGCAGGGCATTTGGCAACATCTGGAGACATTTGCTAACTTGCACCAAACACTTCTCAATACACAGGACACTCCCCTACGATTACAGGGCCTAACGTGTCACCAGTGTCAAGGCGGAGAACCCCTGACTTACAGGAGAAAGGGGCAAAATTCATTTATATGGAAACTCTGTATTTGAACAAACTTATTTTCTTTATGCTCATAAGTCTCTCTCTCTTTTTTTTTTTTTTTAAGATTTTATTTATTTGAGAGAGAGAGCATGGCGGGAGGGTCACAGGGAGACACAGACTCCCCATGGAACAAGGAACCGGATGTGGGACTCGATCCTGGGACTTGAGGATCATGACCTGAGCCGAAGGCAGTCACTCAACCAGCTGAGCCACCCAGGTGCCCTATTGCTCATAAGTCTTCTTAACACGATGATTCACAAGCATAACTTTGTGTGTGTGTTTTTTTAAGATTTTATTTATTTATTTGACAGACATCACAAGTAGGTAGGGAGGCAAGCAGAGAGAGAGGAGGAAGCAGGCTCCCCAGCGAGCAGAGAGCCTGATGCAGTGCTCCATCCCAGGACCCTGGGATCATGATCTGAGCTGAAGGCAGAGGCTTTAACCCACTGAGCCACCCAGGCGCTCCTCACAAGCATAATTCTAATGACGGTTGTGTTTTGCTTGGGAAGCTTAGAGAGTCGTCACAATTCCACGTTTTTTTGTTTTTTGTTTTTTTTTTAAAATAAACCAGAGGTGCTTTTTAAATAGACTGTAGAAGAACCAGTCCTATCTATGAGAGTTTCTTATGTAAAGACAGTGAACTTGTATTTGGTGCTTAGTTTGGGGTTGTTAGCATAATTCCCCTATATGACCTTCCCTCCTTCGGCCTGCATAGTCTTGAAGCTAAACAGCTGGTAAATAAGCAGTCAGCAGCTATGTTATCCAACATTTATTGCTAATTACATTACATCTAAGCATAGAGATAGATTTTTAAAAAGCTCTCCGAGGTATTAATTTTCTGCATCAATTATAGCACAGGGGTCCTACAAACGGACACTTGACTATAGTCCTAGAAACGTGAGCCCTAGTGAGGGAAACTGTTTCTGCTTGTAGCTATTTTAGGCAGAGAGACAGTGAAGGGCATTTTCCCAGGCTGGCGTCCAGTGGAGGTGTACCTGCCACAGGGAGGAGGAGGCAGGACAGGAAAGGGGTTCTTTAGGAAGGTGTTTCTGCTGTCTCTGGTTGCTTTGCCAGTCCAGAGGGCTGGGGGAAATAATGGACCTGGTGAAATGGGCCAAATTGATCGTTTTCTCTCTGCCCTCAGCAGAAACAATGGAAGGAGTCTAATAAAACTTTTTTCATGTTCAGCTTCCAGGAAATCTAACTTGTGTGAGTTCTCTGGGACGAAGCCAGTCCCTGTGACTTCCTGCAACAGTCAGGAGGTCTTGCGAGGCGAGCGTCTAAAACTCCCATATGCACACAGACCCCTCGCCCCCAAACCAAAACAAAAACGCTACTGGGGTCTGTCTCTCATTTTTAGGTGGTGGCAAGCCTCTTGGGAGTCTCATAGGCTGGTGGGGGGGCGGGGAGGGGAACCAATTTGCAATGTGAGCAAAATGGGATGTTTGAAACCTGCCCTTGGCTTTTTTGAAAACTTGAAAACTTTGTGGAAATGATCAGTTTTGCACTTGATCATGATTTTTCCCTTCCCGAGTGTTTATCGAAAGTGACACATAATGTCTGATTGCTTGCAAGCTCACAGAATGCTTTTCGAGTTTCCAGAGGATCCTCTGTCTTGCTCATTTTTTAATCCCTCACAGCACCTCTGTCCGCTGCTTTACACATTGTGTGGTCAGTAGATGTTGGACCGAGCTGGAGTATTCCGTATTCTCTTTTTTCCTTCTTATAAGTGGAACTCTTTGAAATCTTGTTTTTTCATTTTAAGCACTGTGCACTTTTAAGATCTAAATGAATCACATAATGATCTGTTTTTCCCAGTTGGGGGGTAACTAGCTCTTTAGGGCATAAAGATAAGGTTTTAATGGATTTTTAAGTTACGTTGGCCAAATACAGCTCCACTCAGTAAAGCTTTGTCAAGTAAAAGTAACTAGTGTGCCCTTTCCCACGAGCCAACAAGAACTCCAGTTTTTACCCACTTTAAGGCAAATGCACATTAGGTACTAGTTTAGTGAACTCGTTCCAGAGTGAAAGATGGAATTCATCCTGCACAAATGCTTTTAAAAACAATGTGAAGCTATCAGAAAATGCCAGAACCTCAGGGTAAGTGCATCTGTATTTTCATTTGGTGTTAATTCTTTATAACTCTGTTCCAGAGACTTCTGTCCCCCCCAGATGCATATTAAACACATGGACTGGCCAACTGGCTTTTACCAAATGTGAATTTTTAGTCTGAGAAAGTGCCCTCCACATTAATTCTTCCCCTAAAAGCCACCACTCACATACTCCCAGTCTCCAAGGTTTAAAAGGATGCATTATGGTTTTTAAATGACAAGATTTTTCACCCAGCTTTGAGAGCCAAATCTTTAGAAGAACAAACTGTTCCAGCATTAAAAATGACACTTCTGTTTTGCAACAAAAATGTTTTTTTGTTTTGTTTTGCAAAAAGGTCACACAGGTATTTTTTTTTTTTATGACATTTATTTTAACGATCCAAGTGGACCAGAATCAAGCCCTTTCCATCCTTCTCTCCTTCTGCCTTTGGTAATTGTTTATGAGTCTCAAATGTCCAGTTCCTTATGCCAGCCAGCCAGGGAACCCTCTGCCATATGGCTTAGGTTTGGGGGATAACATTAAAATGAGTTCCAACAAGCATGTCTGTGTTTTCTGCACCATCTGGCCTTCTGACACATATATAGTGGGTCTTTCCTGTCTGGACTGGCTGATCTGATTTGAATGATGTAAGCTTATTACCCAGGAGAGACGGTGGTGTAGGTCACATGTCTCGTGGGTACGTTTGCGGTGTTCACTGCAAGGGTCACCAGGTGGCAGCGGGTGCTTAGGGCTTTGAAGTTTCAACCACAAGCTCTGGGGTCCGACTCTGTGGACTGGTCCCAGTTCTGAGGAACGTCCCAGCTCTGCAAGAGTCAGTGACCCCTGGCTAGCAGGTGACGAGGGGAATGCCACAGGATCCCTCCAGTGGCCCTTTTGATCTTTATCCTCCATCAATATTTAGTAATTGGCAGATGGTAGATCCTAACATCTGTGATTCAGAGACGTCTGAGTTTGATAAATGTGGTATGTAAAGCAGGTTTTAAATTATTTGGGGGTAATTCAGGACACCTTTCTTGTCGAGCACCTACTCAGGGGTTCGCCAGTACTGTCACACACAAATGGTCTTTTAAAGGCTTTGGGAACATATTGCCAAATGGCCCGGAGAAAAGTCATCCTAATTTACACCCTTGGCCAGCAGTCAGTCTGACTGCTCACTTGCTTGAACGCTTGCCAACTCTGAGGATTATCATATCTAAGGTTTTTTGCCAACTTGCGCAGCAGATGGAAAAAAAAGCATCTTGTCATCCTTATTTGCATTTCTTTAATTGCTTGTGCGATTGAAAAATGTCACGTGTTGATTGATGATCCATCATTTTTATTTTGGCAAGCGTGTTGCTTACAGGTTCTTAAAAAATTTGTTTTATTTTTTTAATAAAGGTAACACATGCTTATAGCTTTGTCGTTCAAGTCAACATTAGAGATTTTTTTTTATTGCAATTGACACAGTTTGTATTTCAGGTGTGCCACATAGGGATCAGTCATTGTGTATATTACACCACGCTCACCGTGATAAATGTAGTCACCACCTGTCAGCATACAATGTTATTATATTATTGATCATGTTCCCTATGCTGTATTTTTCATCTCCATGACTTACTTATCCTATAACTGGGAATTTAAAAAATAATAATGACCACTCTCATCTATTTTGGCCATCTCCACCTCCCCTCTGGCAACCACCAAAACTGTATCTAAGAATCTGTGTGTTTTTTTTTTTTTCATTCCACATGTAAGTGAAATCATATGGTATTTCTCTTTCTCTTATTTTACTTAGCATAATACCTTCCACATCCATCCATATTGCTTCAAATGGGAAGACCTCATTCTTTTCTCTTTGACATACCATGTGATATATATATCACATCTTTATCCATTCATCTCTTCTTTTTAATTTTTTTTATTTATTTATTTTTTAAAGATTTTATTTGTTAGAGTGAGTGAGCACAGGCAGACAGAGTGGCAGGCAGAGGCAGAGGGAGAAGCAGGCTCCCTGCCAAGCAAGGAGCCCGATGTGGGACTTGATCCCGGGACGCTGGGATCATGACCTGAGCCGAAGGCAGCCGCTTAACCAACTGAGCCACCCAGGCGTCCCTATCTCTTCTTTTTTAAAAGATTTTATTTATTTATTTGACAGAGAGACACAGCGAGAGAGGGAACACAAGCAGGGGGAGCAGGAGAGGAAGAAGCAGGCTTTCCGCTGAGCAGGGAGCCCGATGCAGGGCTTGATCCCAGGACCCTGAGATCATGACCTAAGCTGAAGGCAGACGCTCAATGACTCAGCCACCCAGGTGCCCCTATCCATTTGTCTCTTGATAGGCCTTTGGCCTGCTTCCCTATTTCGGCTATTGTAAATAATGCTGCAATAAACATAGGGATGTGTATATTTTTTCCACTTAGTGTTTTCATTTTCTTTGGGTAAGTACCCAGTAGGGTAATTATTAGGTCATTTGACATGTCTATTTTAATTGTTTGAGGAACCTTATACTGTTTTCCACAGTGGTTGCCTCAATTTACATTCCCCCCAACAGTGCACAAGGGTTCCTGCCTCTAGTTTTTTTTTGTTTGTTTGTTTTGTTTTTTAAAGATTTTATTTATTTGACAGACAGAGATCACAAGTAGGCAGAGAGGCAGGCAGAGAGAGGAGAAAGCAGGCTCACCGCTGAGCAGAGAGCCCGATGCGCGGCTTGATCCCAGGACCCTGGATCATGACCTGAGCCGAAGGCAGAGGCTTTAACCCACTGAGCCACCCAGGTGCCACCCTGCCTCTAGTTTTATCGCACTGATTTCCACTTGTTGAAGTAAGGAACAGCCATAAGATCATGTTTAAAAAACACATTTAATATGTTTTAATTTAATTTAATATTTATGTATAATTCAATAAATTATTAATGTTCAATAACTTAATATAAGGGGCACCCGTGTGGCTTAGTTGGTTAAGTGTCTAGCTGTCAATTTCAGCTCAGGTAATGATCTCAGGGTCCTGAGATTGAGCCCTGCATCGGGCTTCAGGCTCAGTGGGGAGTCTGCTTGAGATTCTCTCTCTCCCTCTGCCCTTCCCTCCTCAAATAAATAAATAAATAAATCTGTCTTGAAAAAATATATATTTAATATTACTGTGAAGTATTCATAATATATAAAGTGAAAGAGTATTAGTAGGAAAAATGTGTGTCAGACTTGCAAGTTAATAAACATCTGAATGACATAAACACAGCCTCTGTATATAAGAGTCCCACGGTTATACACCCTGCAACTCTGATTACAAGGAAAAAGTATGGTCTTTATTTTTGGTGAGTGGCCCAGTCACCCTGGTGATCCTCCACTGTGGGAAGGAGGGGAGAGGACTCTCCGGAGCGTCTTAGTCTATTCCAGCCCATTCTCTTGTTTCTGCCAGGGCCTGATGGTCCTTGTACAATGGGGGCCAGCCTCAGTTTCCTACGGGGTTGCATGTTGCATCCCGAACCACCCTGACTGGCCTCTTTCCCTTGAAGTGTCCTTCCTGAGGCAGTGTCACTCCTGTCCTTGTGCTCCTGGCTGTCAGAGTGGCTCCCACCACTCCTCCTGCAGGCAGGTGCTAAGTTCCCAGTCCTTTCCTTGCCACTCGGGGCTGACCACACCCTCAGTTCTGTCTGCCCTATACCCTATGGTACGTTGGGAAAATTTTGCGGTTACTTCCTAGGGGAAGTATGGGAAGATTCTGTAGTTACTTCCAAGCTGTGTTCAGGTGGTAAGGAAATTCAGAATTCATTTCTCTTCCCCAAAACAGAGGCGGCTACTTGCTCCATGGTGCACTCATTTAAATAAGACCAGAAGAATGACCCCTTGGTGATGTCCACGACCTCTTCCTGCCTGCTGTGTGCCTTCCACTGAGTCTGTGGATGACAGATTTCAGACCACACAGTTATAGGTTATGAAACTACACCTGGCAATATTTCATTAAAAACCCATTCAAAAAAAAATAACTAGAAGGAAATACACCAATATGTTGGTTTTTCTCTGGAATTAATGGGGATATAGGCGAGTTTTATTTCTTGATGCTCTGCTGTATTTTCCAAATTTCCTACTATGTCTATATGGTGCTATTAATTCTGACAAGCCTCTTTTTAATGGAGTTTTTTCCTTTTAATTTACTTAAATGTTGAAAAAGAGGGGAAAATGAGTGATGGGATGTAGTATGCTTTTGGGATCATCTATAATTTTTAGTTCTTCCAACTTCAACACCTCACCCCAAATTCGCAAAACGAGATCAAGCATTCTGTGCCTGTCTGTCGATAGCAGATGGGCCTCTGCAAAGAGCTGGGTTGAATGAAGAACTGAGGGGGTGCCTGGGTGGCTCAGTTCATTGAGCATCTGACTCCATCTCAGCTCCGGTCTTGATCTCAGGGTCATGAGTTCAAGTCTCTTATTGGGCTCTGTGCTGGACATGGAGTCTACTTAAAAAAAAGAACTGGGGAAAATCATTCTTCTATAATTTGTTTGATGCTCCTTTTGACATTTATTCCAAATTGATCACAGTTTTCTATTAAATAACATGGTGGCAAGTGATACTTTCATAGGATAAAACTTGACACAATAACTTCTTTTCTTATTTTTATACATGTCGATGATCTAGAAAAATGAAATATGTAGACCTGCCAGGGTTAGAATGCCAGCCTCTCTGAAGTCTAGATGTACACTATTCCCCAGACAACTTTAAAATTCACTCCAGAATCCTTTTTGTTGGGGAGGAAAGAATGTAATAATGTGACAGGAAATTAAAGAAGAAAAAACCCTATTTTAATGTTTTTGTGACATTTTCTCATCTTTGTCAGTTTGCAGAAGTATTTTTTTTACATTATTTATTTATTTATTTGAGAGAGAGAGAGCACACTCATGGGCAGGGGTTGGGGGCAGGGAGAGGGAGAAACAGACTCCCCATTGAGCAGGGAGCCAGATGTGGGGCTTGATGCCAGGATCCTGGGACCATGACCTGAGCTGAAGACAGATGCTTAACCCACTGAGCCACCCAGGCACCCCTGTGAGTTTGCATAAATATTGTTCATACACATATTATGCTTGTGGCCAGAAAACTTGGTCTGTTTCACTTAATATACTTTTCTGTTTATAGTCTACTTATATATTTTAGTTTTTTAAAAGATATATTCACTTTAGAGAAAGAGCACAGGCAGGGGGGTGGGCAGAGGGAAGAGGGATAGAATCTGAAGCCCACTGAGGGACTTGATCTTACAACCCGGAGATTGTGACCTGAGCCAAAGTCAAGAGACAGATGCTTAACTTACTGAGTCACCCAGGCTCCCCTATATTTTAAAGATTCTGTTTATTTATTTAAAATTATCAAAATTTCCTATAATTTAAACAGTACTTACTCTCTTGTTGGGTGTTTAGGCTGTTTGGCATTTAATATCTCATTTTTGGAAATTTCATTTTGGAAATTATCTTAATACTGTGCATAGATAGCATTTATATCTCAGAAGTTTCTTAGTTGTGGCCCATGTGAGGTATGTAGCCTGTGAATGAGTCTGGGGGTGAGTGGTCTGTCTTTGATCTGCCATCTCGTTGATCAACAGGATGGATGTGACCTGGTTGGCTTCACAAAGGACATACACTATTAATGTATCCTCTTCCAAATCTATTACAGATGGTTAAAGGAACCAGATTACTATAGCTAAATCAAGCCACAAATAACCCTAAAGCCTAATTTTAGCCTCCATCAAATCCCCTTTTTTATGGCTTCCTGAGAAAGGAAATCGACAAGTTGAGCTCCCTGTGATATTTGTATATCCTTTGATAAGCAGGAGGTTATTCAAAAAGACAAATAGACTAAAGGAAGTGAACCAAGAAGGAGGCAACCCACTCCATCTTGACCACCTATTCTATGATGGGTCTTGTACACAATGCCTTTTCATAGTTGCCTCATTTAATCCCAAACTTGGTAAACAGGTAGTGTCATCTCTACCTTATGGAAGAGGCAATTGAGCACTGGATGGGTTTAAATTGTTTGCCTCAAGTCTCAGCTAATCAGGAAGTGCGCTGGTTCTTATCAGTGTCTGTTCAATCTCAGAAGCTTCTGCCGTTGGTCTGGCCCCCGCCGCCCACACCTGCAATAGTCTAGTTTGTAGTAACTGGGAGTTATCTGAGAGCATTTTATTTTATCATTTTTATGGTGCATTTTATTATTATTATTATTATTTTTTTTACTAGGTTACTGGTTCCTTTTTTAAGATTTTATTTATTTGAGAGAGAGAGAGAAAGAGAGAGCATGAGCAAAGAGAGGGGTAAAGGGAAGAGCAGACTCCCCACTGAGCAAGGAGCCTGATGTGGGGCTTGATCCCAGGACCCTGAGATCATGACCGGGCCAGAGGCAGATGCTTAACCAACTGAGCCATTCAGGTGTCCCTCTTGCTTCCATCCTTGTCTGGTCAGACCAGGCTTCTGATTCTGAAGCCAAGTTTGGGCCCTCCGACTTGTTAGCAATGTACCTCTACCTGTAATACTGAAAAATTTGGGGGGAGCCCTTCTGAATCCCAGTCTAGGAATCTTAACTTATGGCTCTCTTATGTCCAGAAGCTTTAACCACCATCCCAAAGCCACCACTAAGGGTGTAATTCTCCCAAGTTCAGAAAGGAAATTACTGAGGAAGGAACAGGACTTTATATGGGCATGGCTGTCTGTCAATGAACAAGAATTATCCAGCCTTTTCCCACTGCTTAAGGGACAAGCCTTATGAAGACTTAAGACTGAGAGACATGTTGGGGTTAATTTAATTCAACCTCTTCATTTTATAGATGAGAAAAAGCACGGTTCAGGGAGGTCGGTGATTTGTCGAGTCCCACACAATGTTAACGGTTGAGGTGAACTCTTAACTGCCATTCCCAAACTCCCTCCTTGGCTTTGTGCTTACAAGTGTGGATTGGGCCTAATGAAACAGCTGTAAGATCAATGGATTCAGGTCTGGAAGTTTCTTTACTGAAGTGATTTCTTTAGCAATTGCTTGGCCAGACCTGAGTTTTATCTTGATTCCTTTCCTGTCTTTCACTCTCTCCCTACAAATTTCAGTCAAATGCCTACCATGTGCCATACATGGCTACAGAGAAAGGACTTCAGCACCTTCTGTATAGTCTACTAATTTGAATCAAATACTCTTTTTGTTGTTGTTGTGTTTTATTTTTGGAGAGAGAGTGGGGAGGGGCAGAAGGGCAAAGGGAAAGGGAGAGAAACTTAAGCAGGCTTCAAGCTCAGCTCAGAGCCCCATGCAGGGCTTGATCTCATGACCCTGAGATCATGACCTGAGTCAAAATCAAGTGGCTGACTGAGGCACCCAGTCGCCCCTTGAATCAGATACTCTTCAGTGACCACCAGGCTAATGGGACAGAAGCAGTTTCTCACTTACCTCAAAAAGAGTGGAACATTTCTCTGTAGATGAAAATAAAAAAAAAATACTGGGCTTTAAAAATAATTTAAATTGTTGTGTTCTTACTAATTGGATAGTAAATGCTGAGTTTTGCCACCATTGCTGGAAGTTTCCTGTGATCCATAAAAGATGAGCCAAAGTGTGGACCTGAGATGCTGTTCAGAACTGGAAGAGACCCCTCACAGTCTGGTCTGTAGTTTAAAGTTTCCAGAAGGCTTTGGGTGTTGAGAAAACCTAGTCCAGTGACATCTTGCTCCCAAGTCTTGGTGTTCTTTGTTATTCATTGATATAAACCTCACCTTTCTTTAATGTTTATTTTTAGTTCAGTATTGAGACTAGTCTGATCTTGGGATGGGTAAATTATTACTCAACTTTTTTTCTCTCAACAATTTATTTACTTTAAAGATTTTATTTATTTATTTGACACAGAGAGACACACAGCGAGAGAGGGAACACAAGCAGGGGGAGTGGGAGAGGGAGAAGCAGGCTTCCCACTAAGGAGGGAGCCCACTAAGGAGGTCCCGATCCCGGGACCCTGAGATCATGAACTGAGCAAAAGGCAGACAATGACTGAGCCACCCAGGTGCCCCAACAATTTATTTTTTAGGGGCACCTGGGTGGTTCAGCCGGTTAAGCTTCTGACTTCGGCTCAGGTTATGATCTCAGGGTTCTGGCATCGAGCCCCACATCTTCCCCTTCTCCCTCCCGCCCCCGCCATTCATGCTCTTGCTTGCTTGCTCACTCTCTCTCAAATAATAAATCTTTAAAAAATTATGTTTTAGTTTAAGTGGTAGTATCATAAAATTAACCATTTAAACATGAACAATTCAATGACATTTAGTGTATTCACAAAGTTGTGCAACGACCACCTCTACCCAGTTCCGAAATGTTTTCATTACCCAGGAAGAAATCCCATACCCGTTACATGGTCTGTTCCCCTCCGCCTCTCCCCTTGCAGCCACCTGTCTTGGTTCTGTAGATTTATGCTCCCTCATAGCTCATATAAATGGAATCCTATAATATGGGAGCTTCTGTGTCTGGCTTCTTTCACAGAGCCTAGTCTTAGAAGTTCACCCACACCACAGCATGTATTATTTCACTCTCTGTTACAGCTGAATAATAGCCCATTGTGTGGTTCTGCCATAATCGGTCCAGTCATCCATTAATGACTTCGAATTGTCTCCACCTTTTGGCTTTTGTGAAGAGTGCTGCTCTGAACAGGCATGTGTGGGTATTTTTTTGAATACCTGTTTTCAGTTATTTGGAGTGTATACCCAGGAGTGGAGTTTCTGAGTCCTGTGGTAATTCTGGGTTAAACTTTTTGAGGACTTGCCAGTTACGGTGACTGTACCATTTTTCTTTCTCACGAGTAGTGTCTACTTTTCTCCACATCCTCACCAACACTTACTTTCCACTGTTCTGATTATAGCCGTCCCAGTGGGTGGGAAGTGGTATCTCACTCTGGTTTTACTTTGCACTTTTCTTTGACTGATGAAGTTGAAGATTTTTTGACATGCTTCTTGGAAATTGCTTAACTTCTATGTATCATTAATTTCCACTTGAAGTCCTAACACTCTATTTTCCCATGACGACCTGCTTGAGACCCTTGAGTCTAATCCTGTCATGCCCATGAGCCCACAAGGTGGTGGCCATCATTAAAGACCCAGGTCTCTACATCAAGCCCTCCTCCTGACTTGCTTCCTGATGGGGCCTGTAGTGCCTCTTCTTACTCTGTTCCTCAACTCCTGAAATTCCCTTCATGTGCTGCTTGGGATTCACGTTCCGTCGTCAGACATAATTCTCTATATCCTCAGCCTGTTCTCGAAATGACGATTCCTTCACCTTCTTTATCTGGAGTGTGGTTCTCCCCTGCAGCCCTCCCACGCGGTGGTGCTTCTCTTCTGTTCCTTTCAGGACACAGAGGTGGAGTAAGTGACCTCCTTGTTTCCTCAGTGCCACTTTCAGAGCATTCTGTCTCTCTCTTCCCTAAAAGCACCCACCTTTGAATCTCATGTCATTGCCACATGTTATCCCTCCCACCCTCCCTTATCTCTTCATGGTTTAAGATGGTGAACTGCCATCATTCTCTCCAGGATTTTGCTCCTTAATCTGCCTGTTAGTGTAAGCGACCTCTGCAGACTCCCTTCCATTGCTTTACCTTTCTCACCTGGCTATACTCACCTTGACCAAACCCAAATCCTAGTTCAACCTTGAATCTCCAGCACTTCCTTCCCCATCTTCACATTTAAGCTGTGATCCCAGGTCTGTGTCACTGAGAAGATAAAAGGGACCAGAAGTGAACCTCCAGCCAAATCAGTAAAGATTCCCGCCCACCTGCCTCTGCTCCCTACCACATCTGCTTCCCTCCACTCATCCAACCTCTCGCCTGCTTGAGGACATTGTTCTGGAAATTTTCCCTTCTCTCTCCTGTCAATCTATTGAACTATTCCTGTAAGAGAGAAAAAGCTTGGCATTTTTATCCTCCTAAATTCTCTGGCAGCAGCCCTATAAATTAGATGGTTTTTCTCTTGTTAATCCATTCTTTTGTCAAAAAAATTAGATTAAGCCCTGTGTCTTGCATATACACTGGTATCCTCATGAAAGGAGTGGCTAGAATTGGGCTTGTATACATCCTACCAAAAGAAAAATAAACTTTGTAGTGAAGTGACAAAGGAAAAGGACTTTGAGCTTCTAGGGGCTGCAGCCTATGGAAAGATAATATATGGGGGAAGTTAAGTGATGACAAGGGATAATTAGTAAGGTTTGTTAGGTTTGGTTGATGGTTATTCCTCTAGTGCTGTCCCTGGTTGATAAGAGTCTAGAATGTCAGGCGCTGAAGAACCATCTTGCCTTCCTGGTAGAAGGAAGAAGAGAGTTTTTCTTGTCTGCTTCTTATCACCTGCCATTGGCTTAAAAGGGTCCTTATGTCAACGTGACCTATTTTGTGGTGGCATATTCTATGTGCTTTATTTCCATCAGTGTACAAAGAGACCCTCAAAAATCCCTCTCTCGACTGCACACTCTCAAGAGCCATTTTTTTCTGCTCCCCTTGAAGGAAGTCCCCTCAAGGACTGTCCGTGGTGTTTCTGGTCTTTTCTTAAACCTATCCTATGATAGCTGTTTCTTCCACAATTTCCACTGAAACTTGTTCTCTCATCAAGATCACTTGGGTGATCTCTAGGTGGGTAAATGGAGTGGGTGGTCCACTGTCCTAGTTCTCATGCCATTGGCCTGTCAGTGGCACTGAATCCCACAGCCACCTCCTCCCTAAAACACTGTCCTGGACACAGGATCTGCTTTCCTGATCTGCTCCCTCCTCACAGGCCACCACTCCTCTTAACTTCTATTGCTGGTTCCTCCTTGTGTCTCCAGAATTCCTCTCTCCTCTCATTGTAGTCATCCTCTCGATGACCTTTTCCAAAGTTTCAGTTGTAAATACAGTCTCATGGATTCATGCTCAAGGACCCAGCTGCCTTGTTATATCTCCACTTGGGTGTCTCATAGTAACTCCATTCATGTAGCCAGAATGGAATATTGAACTTCTCCATATCCCTTTCTCTTGACCCACAAACACCATCAAAAGCTTACTCCTCCATCTTCCTGTGTCAATAAATGGAAATTCCGTCCTCCCAGTTGCTCGGACTCCAAATCTCAAGGTTGTTCTTTGTCATTTTTTCCAATTTTTCTAATATTCTGTGTTAGACCTGTAAGAATATACTGTTTTCTCTTCCATCAAAATATAACCAGATTCTGACCTGTATGATGATGGCCACTGTTACCAGCTTCTTGCCTGGATGCCTATGAAAGAGACTTGTTACTATTCTTAATTCTGACTTCACTTATAACAACATTCTCAATCTAGCAGCTGGAGAGATTCTTTTTAAAAAATCCCGGCGATATCTCTCCTTTATTCAAAACCTGCCAATGGTGAAACGGTTGATTCAGGCTGGAATAGGGAAAGTATAATATGTCTGGGATATTAAATATAGCACCTGAAAAGGAAATGCTCAAAGGCTCATGGGCGTGTGTCAAAAAGATAATGGTGGTAATAGTTTCGAACATTTGGAATAAAAAAGATAACCCACGAGGCTGTAGTGAGAACAAAAACAAAAGTGGCAGGTGGTGGAAAGGCAGAATGTCAACCAATGCTTTTTGCAATTCCCAAAGAAATCACTGATTTAGGCAAAGAGCATTAAGGAATGCCAAAACCGTTAGGTGCGGTTGTTGGGGAATGGGGTATTTGTGAGGCCTATGTGTGGTTTGTGTGTGTGTTTGTAAGATGCCAGAGACTAGGGAGTTATGAAGGTGAAAATGTCACTTTCAAGGGGCACCTCATTGGGTCAGTAGAGCACATGGCTCTTGATCGTGGAGTTGTAAGTTTGAGTGCCGCATTGGATCTAGAGGTATTTTAAAAAGTATTTAAAAAAGTAACTTTCAAGGAAGGTAGCTGACCACTCCTCTTTGTGTTTAGTTAGCCTCACTTACGGTGGCTTGGACTTGACATGGGGGGCCTGCGGACATGGTACGACGTGACATTCTTGGCAACATGTAGAATCTAATTCAACCTATGGACCTGCCTTATGGTTTACAGAAAATAGAGGGGATAGAGAAGCAGATTCAACACCACCGTGAGGCACAATCAGACAAATCTAGAATGTGGGACCTCCATAACACCACAGGTCTTTTCTTTTTAAATAGGAAAAATGGACAGAGACTCCTGTGAATAGCAACCAAATTCTGCATAGGGACTGTAGTGTTTGGGCCTCGAGGGGCATCTGAATATGGACTATGTACTAGATCATTTAAGGGATTAATTTTGAATTTTAAGAAGTGATATGGCAGAATTATGGAGAAGCAGAAGAATGTTCTGACTTTTGAGGGACACATGCTGAAATACTCTGGGGTGAGGTATCAAGTTATCTGTAATTTAATTTCAAATGTTTCCAGAAAGACAAAAGGCAAATATGGCAACATGTTAACAGTTGTTGAATCGTGCTGGCAGGTGTGTGGGTTTCTGTTCTTTGGAGGTTTCTGAATATTGAAACTTTAAAAGATAATACAGGCATGGCACTTGAAACAAAGCTTCTAATGTGCTCCTTCTCACACAGAGTGAAGCCTGGGCCTTAGTGTTTGAAAGGCTCTCACGAGCAGCCCCCTGCTTGCCTCTCTGAGGCCTTCTGCTTCTCTTCTTCCTCTCCGACTCCAGTCTCCCCGGCACTGATGTTTTTGGCCACACCAGGCTTCCTCCTGCTTCAGGGTCTTCACACTCTTGTTGCCCTTTCCTTCCTAGAACCTTTCCTTTGGCTCTGTGTATGACTTCTTGCTTCCTTGAGGTATTTACTCTAAGGTCTTAGTGAGGAATTCCTACATTACCCATCTACTGAAAACATTTTATTTATTTGTGGGAGAAGATATTTGCAAACGACATATCAGATAAAGGGCTAGTATCCAAAATCTATAAAGAGCTTAGCAAACTCAACACCCAAAGAACAAATAATCCAATCAAGAAATGGGCAGAGGACATGAACAGACATTTCTGCAAAGAAGACATCCAGATGGCCAACAGACACATGAAAAAGTGCTGCACATCACTGGGCATCAGGGAAATACAAATCAAAACCACAATGAGATACCACCTCACACCAGTCAGAATGGCTAAAATGAACAAGTCAGGAAATGACAGATGCTGGCGAGGATGCAAAGAAAGGGGAACCCTCCTACACTGTTGGTGGGAATGCAAGCTGGTGCAGCCACTCTGGAAAACAGCATGGAGGTTCCTCAAAAAGTTGAAAATAGAGCTGCCCTATGACCTAGCAATCACACTACTGGGTATTTACCCTAAAGATACAAACGTAGTTATCCGAAGGAGCACATGCACCCGAATGTTTATAGCAGCAATGTCCACAATAGCCAAGTTATGGAAAGAACCTAGATGTGCATCAACAGATGAATGGATAA
>RCUC01140605.1:0-40890 GCA_003697995.1 Taxidea taxus jeffersonii
CCTATGCTGACCCACGGTGGGTAAACTGAGCAGCCCATGATATGCTTCAAGGGGCACAGCTGGCGCTCTCAGAGCCCTAGTGCCCTTTCCCCATCATGGTCCCCTGGACAAGGGTGGAGGCGCAGAGGTGTCTTGAGCCTGGGGCCTCCAGCTGTGTGCAGAGGAGACTCCCCACTGAAGCTCTGGCTCTTATGACAGAGCCATCAGTGCGCCCTCCAAGAGGGTCCGAGTGACTCACCTCAGAGGTAATCATCGGTGGGAGTGCTGGCACTGCCAGGACTCCAAATCCCCTGGGCATCAGCCTGGGGGTGGGGAAGTAGGCGTGAGATGGCCTGGTAGGAGCAGCGGCCAAGGGGCAGGGGGGAGGCCCTTGCACCCACTGTGTGCAATGCCCACAGAGCCAGGGACCAGCCTGCCTCCTGATCACCGGCATCCCTCAGCACAACTTGGGGAGTGGCGTCAGCTCACACACGCCTACAGGGAGCTCCCATTGCACACCTGAGCGGATAGGAGGTGAAATGGGGTCCTCACAGGAGGTGTTCCTCCCTGGATTGTCTGCCTTTCCTGGGGGCCCATCTCCTACGCAGATCCCTGGCTGGGCTATCTGAAGACAGTGGTCCTAGCTATCTCTTGGGAGAAGGGCTGTCATGGGGCACACCCTTAGGCCACTCTCTCAGGCCACATTGGCATCTGATGGCTCCCACCAAGGCTCTGTACCCAGCATGAGTGTGTCTGTGTGTACATGTCCACACACAAGCACACACACCAGCAGTGCCTGAACCTCAAGGTCAAGCCCAAGTTGTTTAAATGTAGGAAAACAGCTCTGGGCAAAAGTTATTTACTGCAGCAGCCCTGATAGTAGAGAACTCCAAACAGCCTGAGTCCGTGATGGGATGTGCTTCTGAGCTTTTAGCTGAGGGGCACATGGGCCTCAGGGACAGAGGGGGACTGATATGGGTGTGTCTACCCCCATCCCCCCCCACCCCCTGCTGAAAGGCAGGACCAGCACAGCCAATCACAAGTATTACCTGGACAAAGCCCACATATCTGCTTTGGCCTAGCATCCCAACACCAATTTGGGAGATGCTGGTGAGGTGGGGGGTGGGGATGATAACTTCCAGCCCTCTTTTTTTTTTTTTTAAGATTTTATTTATTTATTTGACAGAGACATAGGGAGAGAGGGAATACAAGCAGATGGAGTGGGAGGGGAAGAAGCAGGCTTCCAGCCGAGTAGGGAGCCCGAGGCGGGGCTCGGTCCCAGGACTCTGGGATCATGACCTGAGCAGAAGGCAGATGTTAACAAGTGAGCCACCCGGGCACCCCAACCTCCAGCCCTTATACATGCACATGTGGAAATCACCTCCCCAGAAGGGAGGACAGAAAGTGCTAGGCTATACAGGTACGATAGGTATGACTTTATTTTCCTTCTTTTCTGTATCTTCTACATTTTCTACAAACAAGCACACATATATAATTTGTTTTAAAAGGCAAAATGAACAACAAGTGTTGGAGAGGATGTAGAGAAAGGGGAACCCTCTCACACTGCTGGTGGGAATGCAAGTTGCAGTCACTTTGGAAACAGTGTGGAGATTCCTTAAGAAATTAAAAATTGGGGCGCCTGGGTGGCTCAGTGGGTTAAAGCCTCTGCCTTCGGCTTGGGTCGTGATCCCAGGGTTCTGGGATCGAGCTCCGTGTCGGGCTCTCTGCTTGGCGGGGAGCCTGCTTCCACCACCACCACCCCCCCCCCGGCCTCTCTGCCTACTTGTGATCTCTGTCTGTCAAATAAATAAATAAAAATCTTAAAAAAAAAAAGAAATTAAAAACAGAGCTTCCCTATGACCCTGCAATTGCACTGCTGGGTATTTACCCCAAAGATACAGAAGTAGTAAACAGGAGGGCCATATGCACCCCAATGTTAACAACAGCAATGGGCACAATCGCCAAACTGTGGAAAGAACCAAGATGCCCTTCAACGGATGAATGGATAAAGAAGATATGGTCCATATATACACTGGAGTATTATGCCTCCGTCAAAAAGGATGAATACCCAACTTTTGTATCAACATGGATGGGTCTGGAGATTAGGTTGAGTTAAATAAGTCAAGCAGAGAAAGTCAATTATCATATGGTTTCACTTACTTGTGGAGCATAAGGAATAACATGGAGGACATTAGGAGAAGGAAAGGAAAAGTGAATTGGGGGAAATCGGAGGGGGAGACGAACCATGAGAGACTGTGGACTCTGAAAAACAAACTGAGGGTTTTGGAGGGGAGGTGGGTGTGGAGATGGGTGAGTAGATACTAAGGAGGGCACGTATTGCATGGAGCACTGGGTGTGGTGCAAAGACAATGAATCTTGGAACACTGAAAAAATAAAATAAGATTAAAATTTAAAATAAAGGGTGCCTGGGTAGCTCAGTGGGTTAAGCCTCTGCCTTCAGCTCAGGTCATGGTCTCAGGGTCCTGGGATCGAGTCCCACATCGGGCTCTCTGCTCGGCAGGGGCAGGGAGCCTGCTTCCTCCTCTCTCTCTGCCTGCCTCTCCGACTACTTCTGATCTCTGTCAAATAAATTAAAAATAAAAAATTAAAAAAAAAAAAGGAAAATGAAGGGGCACCTGGGTGGCTCAGTCTGTTAGGCATCTGCCATCAGCTCAGGTCGTCATCTTGGGGTCCTGGCCCCAAGCCCTGTGTCGGGCTTCCTGCTCAGTGGGGAGCCTCCTTCTCCCTCTCCCTGCTTGTGCTTTCTCTCTCTCCATCAAATAAATAAAATCTTAAAAATAAAAAAATAAAAGCAGGGGTATCTAGGTGGCTCAGTGGGTTAAAGCCTCTGCCTTCAGCTCAGGTCCTGATCCCAGGGTCCTGGGATGGAGCCCGGCATTGGGCTCTCTCTACTCAGCAGGGAGCCTGCTTCCTTCTCTCTCTCTGCCTACTTGTGATCTCTGTCAAATAAATAAATAAAATAGTAAAAAAAAAAAAAAAAAAGGACAATGGAAGTTGGGGGGGGGTGCCTGGATGGCTCAGTTGGTTAAGCATCTGACTCTGGATTTCAGCTCAGGTCATGATCTCAGGGTCATGAAATGAAGCCCACCCACACAGAGCCCTGGTATCCAAAAGTGTGCTTGAGATTCTCTATTTCCCTCTCACTCTGCTCCAACCACCCTCCCCACAGGATTGTTGAGTGCTTGCTCTCTCTCTCCCCACCTCCCTCAGATAAACAAACAAATAAATAAAATCTTTAAAAAGCTTAACAGGGGACTTTAATGCCATGGTCATTTGGCATCTATGGGTCAGTCTTGTGCCCTCTCCCTTGCTCGCAGCCCCTTAGGCACATCCAGGGGAGCCTGGGCCAGCAGGATCTAGAAGGATCTCCCTTGGCCTTGATCTTGAGCCTGGGGTGAAGGAAGATGCTGCTTTGTGAAGGGTGGGCCTTGCTGGGGCTGAGACCCCTTCACTTACACCATCCCAGACTCCTCAGCAGCCCAGGCCTCACTTTCTCATCTGTGCACTTGGTGCTCCCCCACCCCCAGGCACTGTGGCCCAGATCCCACAGGCAGGTCTGGCCCAGGGGGTGCCAGCATCTCCCTCCAGGGCAGAAAGTGAAGGCCCTGAGAGCTTGGGGATGGCAGCATCTCAAAGCCTCATTATCTTGCAAAATGCAGAGAGCAGCAAGTACATTCAGACGAATGAATGGCCTAATTAGGATTTCACCGGAGAGTGAAAATATTTTAAAAAGAAAAAGTGTAACTAAAGGCATATTTGAAATACCAAACTCAACAGCTCCAAGTCAACCTGGCAAGATGTGCAGGGTGGGTGGTGTGTGGGGGGGGTATACTTCCATCTCCCCACCTGATAGTGGGCAGTCTTCCTGCAGGCCAGATAAACTGGGGGCTGGGGGGCTGGGGAAATGCAGGGCTGGGTAAATGCTGGGCTTGCAGAGACACCCCGGCCGGGAGAGCCTGCATAGGCCAGCCCAGTGCCATCTTGTCTGGTGGCCTGGGCGATGCAGGCCTCTCTCAGTCGGCCCTGCTGCACCAGCCATACCAGCAGCTGTGAATCACCAGGAACAAGGATGGCACGGCCGGAAGCTGGTGCAGCGCTTGGGCTGTCACCGCAGCGGAGCACCACTGGTGCCAAGCCCTTCACAAGGTCCGCGGCGTGAGCAGAGCCAGGGTCTGAGCCCAAGTCCTCTGTAGAGAATGTTTTTCCTCCTGCTTCGCCTGAGAAGCATGGGCTGTGGGGGTGGTAAAGGGCTTAGGGCTCCTCTGGGCACCTGCCCACCTGGAAATGACCCAGGAGTCTGATTCCAGAGGTCCCCAGATGCCTGGCTGAGAGTTGCACAGGAGCGAGAACCGCACCCTGCACCAGGCTTTCTGGCCACACCAGCAGGGGCCCTGTTTCTGAGGGGCTCTACCATGCAGGGACCTCTTTTCAGGAAACAAGGGTGCTCAGAGGTGGTGTGGACAGGCTCTCTTGTGAGAGCCCACAGATCCACACAGCGAGGGCCGACTGGCTCCGAAGAGTGAAGCCTAAGGTGAAGCCCACAGAAGTCCCAAGGAGAGGGACTCAGCAGAGTGGTTCCAGCAAGCACATGTGGGGTAAACGTGTAGAATAACCATGACTTTTGAGAACAAAGACTGTTCAAGGGGAGGCTCCAACCTGATCTCTTTAATCAGACAGTGGGCACTGGCTAAGGGCTGGATGCTTGCCACGGGCACCGCAAACCTGAGGACATGTTACACAATGCTTCCAACTTCTGGTGACGGAAAATGTTAGTCAAGAAATGGTTCAAGGAGCACCCAGGTGGCTCAGTCAGTTAAGGGTCTGCTTTTGGCTCAGATCATTATCCCTGGGTCCTGGGATCGAGCACCACCTCAGGCTCCCTGCTCAGTGGGAAGCCTGTTTCTCCCTCTCCCCCTCTGCCCTGCTTGTACACACACACACACACACACACACACACTCTCTCTCTCTCTCTCTCAAATGAATGGATAAATAAAATCTTTTTTTAAAAAGATTTTATTAATTTATTTGACAGACAGAGATCACAAGTAGGCAGAGAGGCAGGCACAGAGAGAGGTAGGGGGAAGCAGGCTCCCCGCCAAGCAGAGAGCTCGATGCAGGGTTTGATCCCAGGGCCCTGAGATCATGACCTGAGCTGAAGGCAGAGCCTTAACCCACTGAGCCACCCAGGCGCCCCATGGATAAATAAAATCTTAAAAAAAAAAAGAAATAGTTCAGATACATGTGAAAAACAAAGTTAAATCCTTAACTTACACTTAAGTCAAAATAAATTCTATTTATTTAGCTTTCAGGTGAAAGCTTGAATGCAAAACACTAAACTAGAAATACCTCAGGAAAAGATAGGGGTGCCTTTACCCTAAACTAGGAGCTTAGGGAGTACACCGGAATGACTGAAAAAGGAAGATGTTCACCACAAAATATGAAAAATTTCTGAACATGAAAAGTCATCATAAACAAAAACAAAAATTGAAAGATGGAGAAAGAACTTGCTGCAGGCACACAGATGAGGGAAGAATTCATGCTTTAAAATAAAGATTCCAATCGATGACTGAGAAACACATCGAAACCCAAAAAAACCCCAGCATAGGTCCAGCAGTCACAGAAGTGCGGCCATGCTCGGCGCAGCTATGTGGAGGCTGACTACAAGGCCACCACAGGGCAAGACCAGGTGGGGGGGGGGTGGCCCCCAGGAGGTGGTATCAGTGCTGGGATGGGTACAGTGAAGGGCCCCCGCAACCCCCGGGTATCAGCATCACTCCTGCATTGCCTTCCAGCTCCCCCTTGTAAGGGGGCCCCACAATTCTCATCACTGGCTTACAGTTCTAAGGCTGGCCACTTTCTCTGTTTGTTGCTGCCTTCTTGGCCAGGCCAGGGACTCCCCTACAGCAGGCCTGTGTCTGAGGGCGTCACAACACTCAGGGTCTGACGTGGAGATCAGCAAATGAGTACGGAATAGCTGAAGGCAAGTATGGGAGATATATGGGTGCTTGCCATCAGCCCCTTTCCCAAGAGAGTCGCCAGGTCTCCCCTTCCCCGTTTCCCTCTTAGTGTGGACAGGGCTACACCCTAGGGACCACAGAGCAGGGAGCCCCTAGCCAGGACCCAGGTTCTGCTTCCCAGTTTGTGAAATGATCCCAGCCCACAGCAGAGATGGCACAAATGCCACAGCGTGTATTCCAGTACCCAGGGCAGACATGAGCAGTCAATTGCTGTGGCAGGCAAGAATAATCAATGACCACACTTAAGAAGGACAGGACAGGACAGACACAAAAAAGAGGAAAAGGCCGAGACACAGAGAAGACCAGAGGAAAGCTGGGAGAAGGCCAGGAGCAGGAGACAGAAAGGGACAAAGAGGGACAGGAAAAAAGCAAGCAATGCTGGGAGACCAGGCAAGAGCGGCGGGCAGGATAAGAGAGACCCTGTGACCAGAACTATCATTCGGTGTTTGGCTGGTTGGCCAGCCTGACATGTGGTGGCCTACCAGAAGTTCAGGAGGGTAGGGACCAGCACCCTGCCAAACTCGCCCCTAGATACCACGTCACACACACCATAAGCAAGGCCATGGTCTGAGCCCTGGATGCAGCCTGAGCCTCTTTGCCCTAATCCAGAGGCCCCACTATGGCCCAACAGCCTGCCACTGAGCTGCCTGGCCTGACCTTGAATGGCCCAGGTGGGACACCGCCAGGTAGCAGCAGAGGCACAGCTACCACCAGCCAGCTGGCAGCTTCCCACGCCCACAATCCTGTGGGATAGGGAGGAAGGAGCCAGGCCATGTCCCTCCCTGAGGAGTCTGGAGGCCTGGGGGCTCCTAGGTCTGTGTACTGTCTTCTTACCACACAGCGTGGCACTGGCCGGACTGGGTCATCCACCCTGGATACTCAGGGCCACTGAGCATCCACAGGGCTGGATTGGCCAAGCCTCTCAGGGAGACAGCACCTGGTGGGGCAGGAGCAGATGGCTGGGTTGGGGACTGGACAACCCATACCAGAGGGACAAGAATGAGCAGAGGCACTCTCATTAGCCATCACCACTCTGTAAATACAACCACTGCAGCAAACTCTGCCAGGCCAGGGTGCTGGCAGTGCATACTTTCCCATCATTCAGAGGGATCTGGGGGACACAGGGAGCATACTGCTTCCCGACCCTGCCGTACTTCCTAGGCACCGCGCCTTAGCCTCGTTGGAGAAGCAACTACCAGGGAAACCTACAAACATTGGTAACACCCAGGGCCATGGGCCAGCACGTGCCAGTCTGTCCCCAGCTGGGAGCTCTAGTCTTCCCTGGGCAGCAAGGACCACCTGAGCCAAGAGCCAAGCTGGGCAGGCTATGCCAGGCCTCTAAGTCAAGACAGGTGAAGAACAGATCCAGCCAATGTCCTGGTATCAGCCCCCGGAGGATGACCAGAAGCATCCACCACCCTGGGCAAGGTCACACCTCTTTCAGTCACACCTGCCAGGCCCAAGAGGACACTCTTCTGTCCCGTGCGAAGAGGGGGACGGCCCCAGGCCAAGCCCAGGACACTTACCTGTCTTGAGGGGAGATCAGCATGTCCAAATGCTCATCCTGCCAGCCCCAGCTCCTGCAGGGAAACCACAGGGTACCCTGTGAGATCAACCTGTTGGGCTAAGTCCCTTTTGGATGAGGCCAGACCCCTGGTGGAGCAGTGTTATCCCGGACCCTGAGGTCATCTCACAGAGCTCCTGACATGGACCCTACCTTCATGCGTGTTCTCTTATCCCCACTCGACTGGAACCATCGTGTCTGCGGTCTACGTCAGACTCTCACCATCCCTTGTAAATGTTTCTACCACTGTTGACCTTCAAAACTGTGACTGTTCAGCTGAAAACTGATAATAACGTCTTCCCCATTTCAGAAGGCTGGGTGTGCTTCATTGTAATAAACAGTACAGCAAGGAGAATTTCTGCACCAGGGTCCCACTGCCCCCCACCCCAACACCTGCCTAGCTCTGCTCTCCTCGCTGGAACCCCACTCCTGCCTTGTGTAACAAGCCGTCTGCCTGTCCTGATGCTCCTTGGGTCTGGCCTAGAACTCACATTCCTGTTAGGCAAGCAGCCCAGCTCCCAGACCCTAGAACCAAGTGGCCAGAGTTATGGCTAGGTGTCCCTCACACGTAGGAGATGCAGCCCCCATGGGCTTCCTGTCTCAGCCCATGACCCAGAGGACACATTCTCCACCACTGTATCTAGGCCTAGAGACCAGGCCAGAGAGTGTTTGCATCAATAAAAATGAAAAACAGGGTGGTGGGCACTTGGCTGGCTCAGTTGGTAGAGCGTGAGACACTTTTTAAGATTTATTTATGTATCGGACAGAGAGAGAGAACAAACAGGGATAGTGGGGAAAGAGAAGTAGGCTCCCCTGCTGAGCAGGGAGTGCGATGTGGGGCTCCATCCCAGGACCCGGGGATCATGATCTGAGATCAAGGCAGATGCCTAATTGACTGAGCCACGCAGGCGCCCCAAAGACCATGCAACTCTTCAAGCCCTGTGTTGAGTGTAGAGATTACTTAAAAATAAAATCTTTGAGGGGCGCCTGGATGGCTCAGTGGGTTGAGCCTCTGCCTTCGGCTTGGGTCATGGTCCCGGGGTCCTGGGATCGAGCCCCACATCGGGCTCCCTGCTCAGCAGGAAGCCTGCTTCTTTCTCTCTGCCTGCCTCTCTGCCTACTTGTGATCTCTGTCAAATAAATAAAAATCTTAAAAAAAAATAAAATAAAATCTTTGGGGTGCCTGGGTGGCTCAGTGGGTTGAGCCTCTGCCTTTGGCTCAGGTCATGATCTCAGGGTCCTGGGATCGAGACCTGCGTCGGGCTCTTTGCTTGGCGGGGAGCCTGCCCCCCCGACCGCCCCGGCCTGCCTCTCTGCCTACTTGTGATCTCTCTCTGTCAAATAAATAAATAAAATCTTAAAAAATAAAATAAAATCTTTACAACTGCAAACCAAAGTCAGGGTGGCCCAAAGAGGAGGAGAGGCCTGGGTCAAACAAATGGAAAGCCATTCAGGGGGCGGGGGGTCAGAGGTGATAGAAGCTCTTTCCCCAGGGCTCTACAGTGTTTTCCACACTGTTTCTCTATCTAAATCTTCCTTTGTGGATGTGGCCTGGGTGGGGGCCCTGAGGGTAGGTGTCCCTGCCTCCCAGCAGCACCTTTATCACCAGGAGGGTCTCTGAGTCACAGTGGGATCGTGGGAAAATCAGGATGCATGGCGCTGAGGCAGGAAAGACTAGTGGTCTGAGCCAGGCAGGTGTGCATGCGTGCACAGGTATGTACTCGAGCACACTCACTCTCCTGTGTGCCTGGGATGGCAGTCTGGGAGGGAGCCTGCCCACCCACGACACCGCCCCGCCCACGGCAGAGCACCTGCTGTTTCTACCCTGAAGTCTGAGGTTCAGGAAGCAGCTCAACTTGCAGTGTGACGTTTCTGGGACACTTCTGTTTTTGGCTTAAGCGTTTCATAGGTTTTGTCCCAGAGAGAACCACATGCCTTTCTTTTAATTTTTTTAAATTTTTATTTAAATATATAATGTAACCCCACCACCCTCTCCCAACACCCCTCCCCTCCACCCCCCTCAGTGTGTATTTATTTTATTTTATTTTGTAAAGATTTTATTTATTTATTTGTCAGAGAGAGAGAGAGCAGGAGCGAACACAGGCAGACAGAATGGTAGGCAGAGCTCCCTGCTGAGCAAGGAGCCCGATGTGGGACTCGATCCCAGGACGCTGGGATCATGACCTGGGCTGAAGGCAGCCGCTTAACCAACTGAGCCACCCAGGCATCCCCTCAGTTTGTTTTATGACATTAAGAGTCTCTTTTGGTTTGTCTCCCTCCCGATCCCATCTTGTTTCATTTATTCTTTTCCTACCCCCTTAACCCCCACCCCTGTTGCATCTCCACTTCCTCATATCAGAGAGATCATATGATAATTGTCTTTCTTTGATTGACTTATTTCGCTAAGCATAATACCCTCTAGTTCCATCCATGTCGTCGCAAATGGGCCACATGCCTTTCTTATCAGTCTGGATAACTGTCAATCTCCCCCTCAGTGCTGGCCTTGTGCAGAACCTCACAAGGCGCTGGCTGTGTGCCCTCATGTCACTCTCAATAGGGGCCTTGGATTGGCCCAAACCCCATTTTACAGATGGGTAAACTGGGTCTGGGATTTGAACTTAGGTCTTCCTATTCGCAGTGCCCCCACCTCAGCTGGGGATATTCAGCCACAGGAAGAATATGCTCCCTTCTTGGGGGCTCTAGCCAGGTGAAGAGCTCCATAAACAGAAGAAAGCCAGTAGTAGAAACCAGTTGGGGGAGGGTATTTGCAGGGCTGCTGGGAGTGGGGCACCGACGTCTTCTTGCAGGAGGAGAGTAGGAGAAATGGGAGGCTCTGGGGGATGCAGGGTGGTGGCGGTTTGGGGAGGCATGGGTGCCCTGGTGACACTGTGTAGGAGGTGGGGGCAGGGCAGAGCCTGACAGGAGCCCTGAGGGAGCAGACAGAGGGAGAGAATGAGTGACAGGATTCATGATCAGATACAGGGTTACCTGTCTCGGCTATCCCTTCTTAGCATCCCCTCAGGGCTGATCTGTAGGTTTCGGGGTCACTTACTTGCCCTAGGACCTCCACCCCGAACTAGGAGCCTTGGGGCTAAGTGAGCCACCAACCCTGCCTCTTACGGGGCTCCCTCCCCAAATGAAGAGGGTCCTGAGAAGTGAAACAACTCCACCCAGCCATTTGAGCCTAAGCCTATCCACGCCATGGGCCTCCCCACACTGGAGTGCCCCGAAAATCTGTCCAGTCTGCCCCCTCTCTTGGGAAGGCCTGTGGCATCTCCGACTGGGGCAGGAGCCCAGCCCACCAGGGTTGCCAAGCAGCCAGGCCTACAAAGCCATGGACGGGTTGTGTGTCCCTGGCATGAGGCAGGTCCATGATCACAAACCGAGTCTAGATGAGGGATGGGGCCCTAGCTGGGCAGGCAACTCGGGGCTACGGCAGGTAATGAGGACCCCAGGTGGGAGTTGTGGGGGTGGTGGTGGGGGGTCAGGCAGGTCTTTCTAAGAGCCTGCTCTGCACACAAGCCTCAGGTCTTCCTCCACCATGACAAATCCTAACGGGCTCCTCAAGGCCGCTGACCACTTTGGGTGCAATGTGAAAAGGCACCAACTTCTGTGGCACCTTCTCCAGAGGTTAAGTGGAAGAGGCCCAGCCTCGCCCTGACAGGCTGACTCAGGTTCTGCACTGACACCCTTAGATGGGGGCAGGGTCAGCCAACGGAAGCCAATAAGTCACCTGGGGCACGGGCCTGAAGGAGGCCTCCCTCAGGGCCTGGTTTTCATGGTCATTGCCTGAGCCTGTGCTCAATCACCCGGCCATTCAGGCCCAGGGTCTCCTCTTTCCCTGAACTAAAGGTGATGAGGGGCTCTGGGGGCTACAGAGGGGCCTCATCCCAGGGATCCTTGCTCCTCTCCAACTCTGTACCCTGGACAGGCAGTCTGGAGAAAGCAGAGCTCTGGGCTCCCCACCGGGTTCCTCACGAAGGGTCCCAACCTGAGGGCGTCTGGGTGGGGCTAGTCTTGCCTGCCATGGCGGGCCTGGGTGCCCTCTGGTGGCCGTATCCACTAGTCGCTGCCTTCCTAGAGGCCGTTGGCTCCTCAGGATCCACTGGGGCAGTGGGAAGAGTTTGTGCGGGACACAAGGTGAGGAAAGGGATGAGGGACAGATGTGGATGAAATGGGTGTCCACCACTCTGGGCTCATCTTCCTGACCCATGAAATAAACCGAACTATGCAATTGTCCCAGTCAGGAAAGCCCAATAAGGGATTCCTGACCCTGTGTTCCCTCGGTTACTTCCTAATTCTGGGTCTCCTGCTGAGCAGCCCAAGACTTCATCACTACCCTGATGGAAGCTGGTGGCAAGAAAACAGATGCCTTCCCCCTGACTTAATCCGCCACTGGGAAGTCCCCAGAACCCCAGACGGCCCCCTGGGCAGTCCACAGGGCTTGCCCTACCCCTCCCTCCCTCTGCCGAGGCCAAACCAGGGCACAGGGCAGCTGCTAAGGACTGGCTAGGGTTCTGGCAAGCCTAGTGTCCTTGCTCCCCAGCTGTGTGTCACTCCTGGATCCTCCTGAAGGTACAGGACCCCACTGTTAATGCCCCTCAAGCCTGACTCTTGGGGTGAAGGGGGTGTGGCAAATCTACCCTGAATCTTTATGTAGCACAAACAGAGATGGCTTCACAGAACCTCAGAGAGGCAGAGACCCCGGTACTGAGAAGAGACCTGACAGGCCACCTCTGGAGGCGGCACCATGCAACCCCAATGTGGCATGGGGAAGCTAACTGAGCAGGACTGAGAGCTGGCCCAGTTTTCTTGGGAGGGTCATGATCTGCAGGTACTTGTGTCTATGCAGAAAAGACTGTGAACAAGAGCCGGGCAGGGGCTGGCTTGGCTGTGAACCTCCTTCCTAGGCCAGGACCAGAATCCTGAGCATAGTGAATACTCTGGACCCAGCCCCGTGCTGGGTGCCAGTGGACCACAGACTTGAGGGAGCAGGGGACAGGCATAGTACTGGGGGTGGGACAGGGCAAGCCTGGGGAAAGGATGCATTTCTGGATTCCCATCTCCACATGCTGTGGCCAGACCCAAGGCCTACTGGCCATGGGTGCAGTATGCAGTGTAGAAGTCTTTGATTTTCTCCCGTGTCCAGTACCACCTCACGTCCAGAGATACACTGAACACAAGATAGGCATGACCTGCTCTGGACCAGCAGACGTCTGGTGGTGGCCTGCTTCTCAAGTGGAGGCAGAGGGAGAGGATAGAGGCTCTCAGTCCATCCCTGGTGCATGTCCTCACTGGGAGATGTTGCTCTTACATCACTAAACTGCTCATCTTCCAACCCCCTGCGTTTATAAATCCTGACTTGGTGTGTGCCCTGACAGTGATGTAGGTGACAACTGGAACAGCTGCGAGAGAGGTGTAACCACCTGAGGTTACACTGGGAGCATAGCCCAATGGATGAAATCCTGTTGAAGTGATTCTTTTCTCTTGTTTCTAAACATGCCTGGGTCTAGAGGGAAAACACCCAGAGTCCCTGAGCTCTTTTTTCTGCGATACGTTACGCACAGGTTAGAAACAGTGACATATTTTAAGCACGCAACATTTAATTAAAGATTAAAATGAGAAGGCTCTGGATCTTGGGCCGCCTGCCCTGGGGCCACACCCCAGCAAACTCCGGATGAGTACCACCCCGAGTGGGGAGGACCTACCTTTGCCAGGGGCCCGGTGTTCCACCGAGGGGACCCAGGAATGGCGGAACAGGGGGATCCCCAGTCAGGGAGGCCCCGTTCAGGGCAACAAGCAGGGACTCCAGGCATCCCCTTCCTCGTCCTCTAGGCGGCGGGAGCAGCGGGAGCTGGGACATCCCCTTGGCCCCTCCGTGCCCCAAAGGGTTCCAGTGCCGCACCGCCCCAGGAAAGTTCCTGGGCCCCGCCGCCCCTTGGGCCCCTGGAAAGTTTCCGTGGCTAACTGGACCCCAGCTGCAAGGCGCCCGGCGTCGCACTAGGCGGTCAAGGCTGCGGGTTCCGCCGCGTCTCGGCGGGTGCGCGCGGTGCGGGGTGCCCTGGCCCTGTCGGCCATGGCCCCGAGGCCGCGCACAAAGGGACCCGCCCCCGTGGTCCAGGGTCTCGCGCACCGCGGCGCGGGCGAGGAGCAGGTGGGGCGGAGCCCGGCTCCTCCCCCTGCCGCGATACCCGGCCGGACTTCGATTCCCCGCTCAGCCGCCCACCTAGACCCCGTCCCCTGCTGGACCACAACCTGGATCCCGTCCCGGATCTCTGGCCTCGTCCCAGTCCCGGTCCCGACCTCTGGACCCCGCCCCCCGGCCCGAGCTTACCTGGAGCGCGGTGTGGGCAGCCCCGCAGCGTGGCCCTCGCCCCCAGACGGGCGTCCCCGGGTCTATCGGCGCACCGGGCGCGGCGTCCCCAGAGCGCAGCGCGGTTAGCAGTCCTCGGGGTGCTCAACTCAGGCCGGTGCGGGGGCGGACCCCTCCCGGGCCCAGCGTGCAACCCCGGGACCAGCCCTCCCCGCCCCTCGCGAGGCCCGTGCGCAAAGCGGGTCTGGCCGGCTACGCGACCCTCCGCCCCGCCCCATTCGAACGCGAATTTTCCCATTGGTCGGGAGACCCAGCGCGGCCCGGCAACCGGCGCCGATTGGACGGGCGCTGGCAGACGCCGGCTTGCCATTGGGCTTCCGGGGTGTCCGTCCCGGCCGACGACCGTCCCCTTCGTAGACTGGCCGAGGCCCCGGCACCTGCCGGCACCGCAGCAGCGGCTGCCGGGGCCTCAGGGCCGCCCCCTCTCGGCCGCGTTCGAGGACGTCCCCGGAGCGTCCGGCCCCGAGCGGGGATTAGCAGGCCCCGCGCCCCTTCCCCGGACTCCAGCCTCGCTGCCTCCGTCATTGCCCCTAGCTCGCTGGGATCCTTCTCCGGCGCCAGCTGTTCGCCGCGTGCTGCGCGCCGCGCCCTCCTGTCAATATCTAATTGTATTCTTCACACAGTCCGCGAGGAAGAGTTTTGCTGCTTTCCCATTTTACAGATGGGAAATTGAAGCTCAGAACTGTTCTCACTTGCTTTAGATCACTGGAACTCAAACCTCCCGGGGCTGGGGGTCCTTCCAACCCGCGGTTCTCACAGAGAGGCAGGGGTCCGACCTTGACTCAGCGAGGCTGGATAGGGAGCCGTGTTTCTGAGGGCGGGAAGGGACTTTCGGTGAAATAGAAGTTTTCCTCCGCCACCGGGCCTGAATCTACGGACATCTTGGCTCTGCCCATCCTGCAGGACTGCCACAGGACTGCCCTCCCTCATCTCCTCCATCACGTCACCACAGCTCAGGGCCTGGGAAGGGGTGGGGGGAGGAGTTTATGAGTTTATCACCTTCTCCTCTTCCTGTTGTCCCATTTCCTCCACCCTACCCCGGAATCTTGGAGGATCCCTAGAGGTGCAACTACTTGAGCAGAGTTTCACACAGGTTGCATTTTTCTGTCAGGTGGAGAGCAGCCACCTGCTCCCTGTAGGGACGCGAGGCACACATATATGACCACAAATGGGACCATAATCCTTGGCCAGCTTAAATTTGTGGTGGTGGCACCAGTGGGGGGGGGGCTGTCCATTGGGGCTTATTTCGGGGGGTTCAGAAGATGATGGCCCCTTGGCCAGTGACTGGCTCATGCTTAGTTCTAAGCCTTTCCTGCCCTGGTTGCACCTGGAGATGACCAGATTCTCAGCCCACCATATTCCCTATGTCTACCCGGGGAGTCACAGGCCCATGACAGTGCTAATGGGGAGACCAGACATTCATGTCTTACCCACCCACATCAGGGGGCCTGAGTGTTCACACCATAGTTACTTGCTCAGAACAAAGAAAGCAAAGTGATGCAGAGCCCGAACTCACCACTGGTACCACTACTGGGTCCCCTCTGTGGTACCTGGTGCACACAGCAGATCTACCCTAGCCTTTTAGAGCCAGGCAGTCACCCCCAGTCAACTGGAGTTGGCACTTAAGATGAGAGCTATTTGACACTCTGGCATGGTGATGTTGCTTGTAGCTCTGGGCAGATGGAAGGCAGTGCCCTTCTCTGGGACGCAGGGGCCACTATGAGCAAGGTATCTCTTGTCCTGTGAAACTGCACCATTGGTGACATTCTGAGCCAGCTGCTGTGTGGGCTGGGGGATTCTCTTCCCTCCATTAGGAGTGGATCTCATTAGTCCAACTGTCCCTACAGATTTCTCCAGGGGCATTGGCCCATGGTCCTCCACTATTCTCATAGTGAGCTTGTGGTCCAGCATCTTCTCTTCCCCACACACTTGCTGATGTTGGCAGGAGGGGCTGGACAGACCTCTGGTGAGAGAGCAAAGGGGAGAATTGTGCTCCAAGATTATCCTAGGTGAGGACGGCCTCCCCATCTCCCACTCCAGGCAGGATTCTGTCCCCCAAGCTGGATCGCCAGCCACACAGAGGAGTAGGGTGGACAGTGTCACTTCCAAGATGACTCAAGGCCACTCTCTGGCAGCAGCCCCACCATGACCCAGGCTGCAGGTAGGGGTCAATAATGTAAAAAAGCAGGATGGAGAGCCCCTGCCATGTGACCATTGGCACAGAGACCAGTAACCTAGTCTCCTCCCTCTCTCCCACCCTCTACATCCAGCTGCCGGACAGCTCTACATGTGAGCAAAGCTATAGGGACAGAAAGGTTTCAGCTGGAGGTCAGGAAGAACTTCTTAACACTGGCAAGTGTTCAGAGACTGTAAGGGTGACCAAACAAGGCAGTGAGCTCCCCAACCAAGGATGTGTGAACTCTTTCCAGCCCTGAGACCCCAGAGTTCAGCTTCCCACCCCAACCCATCTTATCTGATCTTATCTGCTCCCTAGCACTATATGTTGTCAACTGGAGTCAGCAGAGACAAAAAACAATATATCAGAGTACCTGACGTGGATCCATCCAGCTGGGGAGAGTGTAGCTAGAAGTGGGGCTGGCCCGGGGCTATATACTACTGTGGCAGACCAGGACTTGAACCCCTGTCCAATCCATGCATGACTGTATTCCTCTTCGTTAGCAACAGGAAAGCACCATTCTGTGTCCCATTCCCCTGAGGCATGTGGACAAGTGGTTTGGGGCAGACCACTCTGCAACTGCTGCCTTGTACCCCACAGCATGGTCACATGCACCTAAGCCCCAAGTCTTATTTACCACTATCACCTCTTAGGTGGTCTGAAAGGACTGGCTGCCCAGAAGGAAATCACTGGTACCAGTCCAGGAGGATTCTGCTGCTGGATGGTGGGAGGAAGGACCATGCATCAAGCTGAGTCTGCCGCCTGGTGCCCATGAGTCCTTGGACATCTGGAGTCCTCAGTTTCCATGTCTGTAAAGGGCTCCTGTTGGGTTCCAGGAGGACCACAGAAAACGTGGCAAGAGAGTTGGGTGGAATGGGTATTTGGGTGCATCATGAAGGTTTGGGATTAACTCTTGCCTTTGCTGATCACCCGTCAGGCCCTTTCTCTCTCTAAACCCATTTTCCAGGGGACATCAGTGCTCTGAGTCAGATCAGGACAATTTAGGTCTTCACACAGGACTGTGGATCTAACGCAGCCACTGCCGCTTGCCATCTTTTTAAAAAGTGGTGTAACTGCTCTGAGCTTCAATGTTTGCATTTGTAAAATGGGGGGAATGACACCTGTGAACTGGGACCCTGGGTTTGGAGTGCTTAGCACATTATTATCCTTAATGTAACTGTCTTCCTTGTCATAGTTTACTGAGCGCTAACTTTGGAGTAGGCGCTGGGCTCTGGGCCTCTGACTCTCCATTTTCCTTGCACTTAGGCCCTAGACACAGCCTAAAGATCACTGAAGGCAGGGAGCCCAGCACTGCCTCTGTTCTTTTGAAAGGGCCCCAGTCAGTGCCCCTTCCCGCCCTCTTGCTCACTTGCTCACATATTACTGCTGAGGGTGGACCCACTCTTCATCCTAGGGTTTGGACCTCCAGGACAGCCTCAAAGTGGGCTCAAAGGCCACAGTGCCTGGGTGGGTCTGGAGTGCCCAGTCCAGGGGCTGTCCATAGTATGGCAGGTTTGCGGGGGTGGGGTGAGTAGGGGTGATGGGGGGTGGTGCAAAAGCAAGATTGGTAGAGGCTGAACAGAGCTAGGAGCCATAAGGAAAAGGGTGGGATGGCCAGGTCTAGAGCCAGTAGGTGTGGAACAGGACCCAGGCTAAGGGGCGGGTCCGGAAGTGGGCACCCCCTATCACTCCCGGAGAAGGTCGCCAGGTGGTTTGGTGACCTACGGCCCCTGGAGTTCAGACTGCAGCCCTAATGGGTCCACGAAAGCATGCCCTTGGGGCGGCCGCAAACTGCAGAGACCTCCCACGGGCGTCCCCTGGGATGGAGAGCCGGGAAGCCTGGGAAAGCGGCGGGGGTCACAAGACCCCCACACGCCCGCGCAGACCTGAAGCTTGGCGCAGCTCTGGGGGCGGGGCGCCGGGAGGGCTGTAGCCCCCGAGCGACAGCACGCTCAGCCAACGGTGCTCGCGGTCGCGGCGTGCCGCCCCGCCCCTGGCGGAGCAGCCCAATGGCGAGCGCTCGGAGGGTGTGGGGGCGGGGCCTGGGCGGTGGCGGTGGCGCGCGGGCGCGGCACCCGGAAGTCGGCGGCGGCCGAGGCGGTGAGTGTGCGGCTGGCGGCCCGGGCCGGCGGACTTCTCTCCGCGTAGGGCCGGCCCGGGATCCCGGGCGTGGGGCTCTGGGGGCGCGAGCAGGGAGGGGAGGGGCAGGGATGCACCTCCCCGCCCTGCCTGTTTCCCTTTCTCGAGGCGTGGAATGGAAATCCTGCGGCTGGGTCCGGAGAGACCAAACTGATCCCGACGAAGAGCCCCATGCGTTACTGGAAGGCGTTTCCAGTAATCCCCGCCAGAATGGGAGGCAGGGTCCGTTGGCAGGCCGGTCGGTCTCACTGCGGGAAAGCAAAGACTGGCGGGGCTGGGAGCTGCGTGGTCGCTGCAGGGTGGGTGGGCTAGGGCCTCAGTTCTGAAGCCCTGAGTCACGGTGCCACCTCCTTGTGGCCTGTTGCGGGGCAGCTGGGTGACAGCTGATGTTTGAGTAGGCAGCAAGTGCTGGGTCATGCCGGCGCTTGGACATGCCTTTTCTGGGGTGGCTCAGTTAGACCATCCCCCTCACCCTCAGGGCATCAGGGGTAGGGGCTGGGCAGGACTGCACCCAAGGCAAGGGCTGGCCCTGGTGCTGGGCTTTAAGACCCCTTTCCCCGGCCCCAGCACGTCAAGTGCTTCATGGGCTCCCCCTGGGCCACAGCTGTAGAGTGAGCCTTTTGCCCTTGGACCAGTCCCTGAGCCTCAGCCCGTTTCCTCCAGCAGGGATATCACATGCTAGCCTGGCCTGGCAACCTGCTTCCCCCACCTGCTGCCTGCTATTTTGCTGTTGCTTTCTGGACTCAGAGCTTTCTTCAGTGAAGCAGATGGGACGTGATGGCAGCTATAAGGGGCACCTACAGCTGGTAGCACTTTGGAAATGCTTTCTCGGACTTGTTTGTTAATTCTCTGAGTAGCCTTTTTGGGCAAATATTCATTGGTTGGCTGCTGTCCACCGTGAAGAAAACTCAGGCTGAGGGGCGAGGGGTGTTCCCAGGGTCACTCAGAGCCAGGTCCAGGTCCCAGTGCCTCTGCTCCACCTGGGCCACTGTCTCGGGATCCTGCCTGCTTTGGTGATCTGTCTGGTGAGGTGGAGGCAGGAGGACACAGCAGAGCCTCTATGCTCTCCTCTCCAGGATCTTAGTGCTCCCGTGTGGTATCTAGGCTGCCCTGGTGCCCCCACCTTATCTGGCCTTTGACCATCAGCCCCAGTCCTGTGCCTTCATGTTACTGGCATGTCCATAGACTGCAGGCCACTCAGACCTCCTACTCTGATGTGTGGTGACAACAGCCTTCCCTGAATGAAGGAAACAGGCTGTCAGTTCTGTCCTGGCTACCGAGCCCCTGAATTGTTGCTATTGCCTCATGCTTCTTTTGTGACCTCATTTTGTGGGCTTTTTGATCACTTTTCACCATGGGTGTAACTGTGTGTGGTATCTTGGGGTCTCGTTCATGTGCCTGGCTTCTGCATCAGAGGGGGAGGCAGTGTGGTGCCTTCCCACAGAGGAAGTGTGCCTGTTCCTTCTAAGGACTTCTGTGGAGAAATGAGGGACCTCCAGAGCATGTCTGGAGATCAAAGGCCCACGGCAGGGAAGCCGGAAGGGCTTTTAGAAGTGGTGCCACACTTGTCTTTGACGCTCCAAATGGCAGGAACTGGGTCTATCCTTTGGCGACATGTCAGTGTGTGAGGGCATCACCGTGGAATCTGGCATTTGTTGGTCCAGACTGTGGGGTCGGGTGATGGGCTCCGTGAAAACAAGGTCACCTCAGGTCACCAAGCTGTATTTTGGTTTTCATTGCAGCTTTGTTTTTTTTTTTTCTTTCTTAACTTTACTTTTTAGATTTGCAAAAATGACGTGTGTGCACTTAAAAGTAAAAAAGGCCATCCACCTCTCGGTGGCTCCTGTCACTTGAAGTACATCTTGGTTGGAATACTCTGTTGTCCTTTATTAAGCATGGAGACAGCAGAGGTCACCGTGAGGCCGGGCTGGCCCCTGGCTTGTGGGGAAGCCAGAGGGGCTAAGGTAGAGGGGCTGCCCAGTGTCCAGAGCTTTCTCTAATGCTCCTTCTTCCTCTCATTTGTGTTGCTCCTTTGAACGGCAGGGACGGTGACACTTGGCATGGAGCTGAGTTAATGCTCCCCAAACATTGTGGAGCTCTCAGAAGGGAGTAACCCTGTGGAAAATTGGTCGTGGTAAAAACGCCACTTAGTCAAAATGACAAAACACAGACTGTAGAATCCTCAGTTGCCGAGCTGGGAGGAGGGTGGGGTGTTGCAGTGGGCTGGCTGCTCAGAATATTTACAGACGTCAGGGCTTTCTCAGCCAAGGCTCCCAAACAGCACAGCGACACTGTGTTCCCATGTGTGTTTACGTCCTCGGCTGGCAGCCGCTGGGAGGACATGATGCGTCACCCGAAAAGAGCAGTGCCCGCTTTAGCTCCGCCCCTGGGGACTGCCACAGTGATAGCTAGGTCTGTGCTGGGGGAGGCCAGGCTGTCTGGCTCCTTAACCCAGGCACGTTAAGCCCAAAGGCCCGGTCCTCTGCATGGCCCCTCGAGACCAGATAGACAGGCTGGCTAGCCTTGAAAACATATCCCGAGTGAAATGGAGCTGCAGATTCTGCCTTTACATGTGCAGCCAGCCAGTGGGAGATGGACGGAATATGAACCGGGAGCCTCCCTTTCCGGGAGTCTAGGCCCGTGGAGGCCACAAGAGCTCCCCACTCATTCGTGAGCATCCCCATCATTCTTGGCTGCATTCTGATCTGGCATGTCTCTCCTCCATCCAGAGGCCTGTGGGCCTTTCCAGCTGACAAAGGAAAGTGCTTCCACCAAAGGGGGCAGGACCCCTCTCCTCTCTTGGTACCCCGGTTGTCAGGTGTGGTTTTGCTCTCTGCTCAGGAGCTGGTGTCATTGTGCAGAATTCTACAGCAGCCCTGCTGCACCGGGTTTTGCTTTGAAGGGTTTGCACCAGAGCTGCGTTTGCTCTTGGCCGGGTCTCCTGTGGACAGACTCTTTCTTGGCCTTGCTTTCCTCGCTATGCCAGCCTGCCCATGAGAAGACACATAAAACACACCCACAGCGAGAATGCATGTGTTTTAAACGTCCAGCCCCGTGGCTCATACAGAGAGCCCACCAGCTACACCACTAGCATCCATACTAAGAAGGTGTGCAAGCACCCAGCCGTCCCCTTTGTTCCCCAGACCAGGTGGCCCTGCCCTGACTTGTGTCCTTAGGGATGAGGCTGGCTTATTTCTGGCTTTGGTACCCGTGCTGAGGCGGTGTGCTCTCTCTGCTGCCATGGGGCTGCAGGGGAGCCAGGGAGGCGGGGAGCCGGGGCTCACTCAAGACTTACCAGCTTGCCGTGCTTCCTGCCCAGTGTGGGGTGTCATGAGCGGGGGTGGGGCATGGCCCAGCACCATT
Organism: Taxidea taxus jeffersonii; assembly: GCA_003697995.1. Lineage (NCBI taxonomy): Eukaryota > Metazoa > Chordata > Mammalia > Carnivora > Mustelidae > Taxidea > Taxidea taxus. The sequence goes on from RCUC01140605.1 coordinate 21,633, forward strand.
CATTAGACTCTTCGAAGATTCTATGAATAGCCAAGAGGGAGACTTGGCCAGAGTGTGTGCTGAAGCTAAGAGGCCTGCCTTGCATGCTGGACCCCATGGAGCCCGGTGACTGTGTGTCCAGGGATGGCTGAGGTGGGACAGACCTGATGCCTGGCACTTGAGAAGCAAGGGATGGGGTCCATACCTTACACTGCCCACTGGAGCAGGACACAGGCTGACCTGAGAACTAAGTCTAAATACAACCATACGAAGAAGGCAAGGGAAAGGACCTTTTGCTTTGGGACAGGGAGGGCGGCTGCTCTGCGGTAGCGATGGGGAAAACTTGCGATAAAGAAACAGACTGTTTCCGATGGGCAGTGCCATGGGCAAGGCTGCAGGACAGGGGCAGGATGGGGAGAAAATACTGGCTGCTCATGGAACAGACAGGCCGTGAGCCTGCCCATACCACGTGTACCGCCCTACAGATCAGTGCAGCAGAAGTCCAGGGTTCAATACCCAAATCGATGGTTCATGGATGCGGGCAGGCAGGCAGGTAGCTGTAAGGTGCGTGGTCCCTGGGAGTTGCCAGTGTAACCATGGTGAGTGTTTCCTGCCATCCCGAGGAGGTCAGCAGTGGCAGGCTGTGGTGCTGGCAGGATGTACCCCTACCCAGCCAGTAGTACCTGCACTGGATGTATGGGGGGAGTTGGGCCAGGTCTGCTCACCTGAGAGCATCTTCCTCCGTCCAGCCATTCTGCCTCCTCCGTCTCTGCCCTGGGAAGGTCTGCAGCCCATTTGCAGGGCCTGGGCACGGGACTCCTCTGTGGCACTCTGCAGGGGCTAGAAATGTGATGGGACTGAAACGTCCCGCAGAGCCAAGTGTGGAGTGAAGGGGTGTGTCCCCTGGGGAAGCCATGCAGCAGCTAGCAGGCTAGGAGGACAGCTGCCCCTTGGTGAGGACAGCTCTGCACAGCCAGTCAGTGGGAAGACAGGGCAGCGGGATCCTGTGTGTATGATAACCCCATGGCACACGCCCATACTTAGCTGAGAAAGATCTGGAGGCGTTCCGCCGACCAGATACAGGGCTTTTGCAGAGTGAGTATGCTTGGAAACTTTCCAGATGAGAGTGTGTGCTCCGGGATAACCTGATGGTGGGAACCACAACCACAGACTCCACTGGCCCACAGGAGCTGCTGTTTGTGGCCACAGGTGGTGTGGAGCCTTGGGCTGGGGGTAGACGAGTGGGCCGCAGGTGTGGGAGGATGGGTGGGCTGGGAGGAAGGGAAGGGGGCCAGCCTTGTTGCAAATGCTGGAGAAGATGGTGCCGGTTGGTGTGGGGTGGGTGGTAGGCACAACTGGTATGCGATGACTGTGAGCCCCCAGGTTGGGGGCCAGCAGCTGGGTGGCATCTGGAGTGTGCAAGAGGGACACAGGGGTCAGTGAGCACCCTGAGCAGTGCTGAGGTCTCCCTATCCCCTGGCCACACCCTTCCTCATCTGGGCTAGCAGCGACAGCGAGGTCTGGTCCGCGTGGCCCTTGGGCCCCACTTGCCTTCTTTCCCAGTGAGCCTCTATGAGGTTGTGGACGTGCCCACCCTGGCCAGGGAAGCAGATCCTCACCATCGGCCCATCCAGTTGCCAAGCCTTGTCCCCACATGGCCCTCACCTGAGCCACAGCACTTGTCACTGTGTCTCTTGGCATGTGGCCCTGACCCACCTTTGGCCGGGCTGTCTGCCTGCCAGCTCAAGTTGTTTCCTTGTCGTGCTCTTGTTAGACACCGTGTGGAGTGAGACTTGGGGCTTGAGTCAGCTGAAAAGCCTGGTTATTCTGCACGAGGGCATGTACCTGGCTGCCCTTGGCTGGTAGAACAGCTATGTTGGTTCTTCTGGAAGGCAAGGGAGGAAGAGGAAGGCCCCAGCTGGAGGGGGCAGGTTTCAGAGGCAACAGTGGGGGAGGGGGAGAGTAGCAGGCATCGGGGAGCCTGCCGAGAACTCTCAAAAGCCTTATCAGCAGATGGGCTGGGAGTGCCTGGAAAGCTTCGGGTGCTAAGAAGAACTGTTGTGAGACTCAGGACCCATTCTTCCAGTTTTGCATTACCAAGTGCTCAGAGCAGGGGAAGGCGGGAGCTGGGAGGACTTCGTCTGGCTTTCTCAGAGAGAAGAAAGGGCAGCCCACGGCTTTGGTTTGAAATGAACTTCTGCTTTGGCCTCACACCTCGTAGGTCCTTCCAGCCGGGGCTCAGGTGTACCCAGGGCCTGTAGGTGTGTACATGGAGTGTGGGCCCTGGGCTCCTGGTGGTAGAACCTGGGAGAGGTGCACACTTGGGCTGGGGGAGGCCACCCCAGGGGACACAGTGCTTCCTTTCCACAGCTTGTTCTAGGCAGGCCAAGGACACAGCGGGCGTCCCAGGCTGTGGGCAGGTGTGAGGTGTAGTGTGGGGGTGCTGCTCTTGTCTATGTATGTGTGGCCTCATGTACCTGCTCGGCTTGAGTCCCAGTCCCTGGGTTGGGGGCCTTTGTCAGATGCCACGAGAGAGAACTTACTTTAGAGCTGTGGCCTTTCTGTTCCCCACACGCGGGCCCTGTTCAATTCCAGGAAAGACCTAGGTAGTTTTTTACAACAGAGTCATCACTGGGTCACAGAGGTGGGCTTCTCAGGTGAAATCTTGGTTGTGATGAAGATTGCCTGGTAGCCACTTGTGGCTGTGAGAGTCTCTGTGAGATCTGGCATGTGGCATCACTGGGAAGCCATGGGGCCGATGCTCTTGAGCGAGTGACTGCTGAGGCCGCCTCCTCACCAGTGGGGCCCAGCCTCTCATTTTCTCTATGGAGTAGTCCAGGCCATAGGAAGCGTCTGTTCGGGTACACACAGCCTGAAATGATAGGCGCCCCCGCGCCCTCAGCCTCTGTGCCCTGTGGGTGTTCTGGGCCTCTATCCGGATGGTTGGCCACCTCATAGGCTCCATTTTCCAGCCCCATTGCTCACATGGCTTCCCTTCCTTGGTCTGGGCTGCTGCCTGGGCTCTTCCATCCCTGTGGGCAGCTCTGAGGCCCAGCTGCACCCCTGAATTTGTGGCTTTGTGAGACCGCACCCCTGGTGGGACCACGTGTGGACGTGGGGACTTCCCAGGGTTGACCACTGAGAGAACATTGCAGCGGGCATGTTGGCTTCTTAGCAATTCCATGATGGCAGTGGGTGTGGTGGTTTGTGGATAGGCCAGAGCGGTGTTGAGGTGCGGTGCTGGGGTTGTCCTGGCCTTCTGGGAGGCTGCCTGGGAGCAGATGCAGGGTTGGGAGGCCCAATTAGTTCCAGCAGCTCATGTGTGCCTGCCCCTTTGTTCTGAGCGCAGCCGGCAGGCCTCCTGTGTGACCTCAGGCACACTGCCAGAGCTCTTGGGGAGAGGGGAATCACCCCTGTTATGCACCTGGCATGGGAAAGTTTTCCCTGGCTGTCCTGTCCTCTGCTCTGTGGCACCGGGGGGCCCGGCCTTCTCTGTGTCTGTTTGTCACTCTCCCAGAGAGCCAGATTCTGTGGCAACTGCTCCTTTTTGGTGGGGGTATTCCTTTGCATGCGCGGGGTTACCCGTGCTGCCCTCCTGGTTGCTGTGAGGCCAAATGAGGGGAAGGGGAACTCTTCCCATGTGAAAAGGACGGGTCTATGACATTCAGCTGCCATCCGCAAGCCAGGGGGTGGGTGTGCACACCGCCGTTGTTGCCTCCTTCGCCTCCTGGGGCCCACAGCATCCTGGGTGCAACTGGCAGGGGTGGGTGCGGCTTCCTTCAATGCTTGGATGCTGCCAGGCTTTGCTACCTCAAGGTCCCCCTCCCCCACCGAGTTGCCAAGGCCCATGGGTAAGGTTCCTGATCAGACCTCCCCCGGACCTTCCTGCCTGTCTCTTCCTCTAGCCGTGGGCTGCCCCTGGCCTGGAGGCTGCCATGGGGATGCAGGCACTCCACGAGGGCCCAGGCTTACATGCCTCGTGGAGGTGGGGACCAGAGGGGTGGGGATGTCACTGAGAAAGCCAGGCACACTTTTGCCTGGGACTCCACCCTCCTTTACACATTTTACCAGCTCCGGTGTCCTTCCAGGGTGAGTTCCCATGACGAAGAAAGAACACCAAATATGGATGAACCCCAGCCCCAGCTGGCATGGTGGGGCCTACAGAGGTCCGTCCCCATCTTTTTCCCGTTGTGCCAGCCTCGGAACCGTGGGTAGTGGAGAACAGTGTTGTCTTAGTGCCCCGAGTGGCCAGGCAGGCAGGCATGTGACGGCAAGAGCAGGACGCTGTTTGTCCCTGTTAGTGGTTCCAGCCTCTTGCCTGCCCTGTGCCTAGCCTGCGGGACAGTGCCTGGGACCACAGTGGCTGTATCCAGAGCTTGCTCGGGGAGCCCTGCAAGTCAGCAGGAGGGAGAAGGTGGCCCAGCAAGTAGGATGTCAGGGAGGATTTCACCAGGGCCTGGGTGGGGGCATTCTGGGAGAAGGGCCCTGCACCCATGGGACCTGCCTAGGTGAAGGAGGTTGCAGGGGGTGGTGGGACGTGGAGCTGAGAAGGGGTGGGGCAGTGGGCAGCGGGCCTGGCTTGAGTGGGGGGGCGAGGGATTGGAGAGAAAGGCAGTTCCTGATGGTCCCCTCCCCAGGGGCTGGCTTTCCTCTGGTCCTTCCCTCCCAATGACCACGTCTTCATCGAGGCCGCAGCCCTGGGCTTTGTGCCCGCACCTCTGGCGCCAGGCTGCTTGGAGATCCATCAGTGGCCTTCCCTCCAACCACAGAGCCCTCCCTGCTGCCACTGTCTGGAGGGCTGGGCTGCCACCCACATGGGCTGGCTAGGATGGTGAGGTCCCGCAGCCAAGTTGGAGGGCTCTACCTCTGGCTTGTGAGCATCAGCAGCCAGAGCTGCTCCCAGTGGATGGCCTTGTCCAGCAGTTGGGCACACAGCCCAGAGAGGTGCACAGCAGGCCAAGGCCTACATCATGGCCTCTTCTGATAACCCAGAGCTGCATGCAGCATGTCCCTGGTGGAGTAAGCCTCAGAACCATCCTATATCCTGGTGGGGCTCTGAGTGGGTGGAATTTCAGAAGTGATGGCTTGGTAGGGCTCCTCCCACTGACCCCGGTTGGCCTGATTACCATAGGCAGTGCCAGTTGGCCTCTCCTGCAGTGTTTTCCTTTGTGGGAGAAACCAGCTCCCTGGGAGTGAGAAGGCCTACGTCTTCTGTGGTGGACAATGGCCAAGTGGCAGGTGACCACCAGCTGCCCCTGGTGGGTGGGGCATTTAGGACCCCAGGAGGCCTCATGTGCTTCCTACCTCCCTGGACCACGTTCTGGACAATTTGACCTGTCTCATCAGCCGTGTCTAATCTGCTCATCGTAAATCCACTGCTGAGTTTTAAACTGTAGTTCCCAGAGCTCCTGGTTCTAAAACTCCTTTCTGGTGCTTTGTGGACCTCCTGGTTTCTTCCTTCTCGGATCCTTTTCCTGTAAATGTTCTCCAGCTTCATTTTTCTGCAGTCAGAGCCTTGTGGGTTTGTGAAATGTATGGGGGATCACTTTCCGCTGCTCCTTGCTTATGGCGCTGGGTTTTGTTATGTGGCATTCTTTCTGATTGTCATGCTCTTTGTCCTGGAAATGATTGGTGAGTCTTCTCAGAGATCTAGCATGAAGATGAGAATTTCTGTTCTCTGGGTGCTGAGGAGCACAGTCAATCCGAGTCTTGGCATGAGGATCCCTGGATCCCCAGTGTGGTCCCGACTGTGCTCTTGTGACTTCTCAGAGCTTCTTCCCCACTTTGTGTGCTGTCCTTATGGCATTTGGGGGTGGCTGAGGATAGAGCCCACCCTCACTCTAGGAGTGGTGCCTTTCAGGGTCCCAGCTCCACTCAGGGGAGGGTTTCCTACTACAGTCCCATCTTGGGGCAGCCCTGGGCCTTATGTTCAGTCTCCCTTACCTTCATGGCCACCAAAGCCCAGTTTGCCCACATAGGCCAGTGCTCCAGGGTATAGCCAGCGTACTCTGCTCTCTTTTTTCTCTGGGTTTCCACGTTCTCTGAGATACTGGCCAAATCCTGCATGACCTTGTTAGTTCTTGGGTGCTTTTAAGATGTTTTCATATTCTTTCAAGCATTTTGAGTTGTTTTTATTAGAAGGGTCAGTTCCAGCAGCCTGCCCACCAGTCTTGATATCATCAGGTAAGCCTAGGATGCTGGCCCTAGTGGGCACTACCCGGGCAGCCAAGGGTGGGAACCAGCGTGCTGCTGTCACCTCGGAGCCCTCTTCTGCATCAGGCACTGCTTTCAGCTCCATCTCCTGGCACCCTGCATTTCTGCAGTGGCACTGGTCACCATGGTGATGTCACCTGTACAGCCGAGGGTTCTACTGAGGACAGGGATGGGTCCCCTGAGGCATCACTGATGCCCGTGCCTGCAGGGGCTGGGGCAGGGGGAACATGGGGCCGAGTCATGGGGATCCCTCTAGGGCCTGTGGGAGCCAGTGGCGACAGTAGTGGCATGGACTCCTCCTCCCTGACCGCCTCCCTCTACTTCCCAGGCCAGCCAGACCAGTGAGCAGAAAGGAGTAGAGAGGCAGGAACAGTGTGGTGTCAGCCACAGGAAGACCTCCATGTGGTCCTGAGCTGTGGTCATGTCCACAGTGCCAGCCTCAGGCTTTGGCCCCTCCTTGGCTTTTCCATGCTCTGTGGCCAGATCCCTTGCCACCTGTCCACCTGCCTGCCCATGCTTGGATGCTGGTATAGCTTAGAGGGCAGGGTTGGCATGGTAGGAATGTTCTCCTTCTGTGAGTCCCCAAACAGAAAATGTTTCACTTCAGAGACCCAAGAACTAGGAGCAGTTGTGTGGGTCTAGAGGGGGGCCCTCACCTCTCCTCTGTTCCCCTGCCCCATTCCATGGCCGGGGTCCGCCTCTCGGGACTGTATGTGTGTGGGTGGTGGGGACCCTGGCTTGGGGCACTGAACTAGAGCCCTTCTTGCCCACTCCTCCTCCTCCTCCCATGCCTGAAGGGAGCACTGTGCCGGCAGCCCTCATGGCAGGCTGGTCCCCCCCTTCCCTCCCACAATCCCGCCATGGCTTTAGGAACGGCACAGTTTTTGTGGTTTATGTTGAAACCTGGAGTAAGGATGGGCAGGGTCTGGGCATCACATCCCACATTCTCCCATCTGGGACCCAATTCACAGACCCTCTTTACAGATGTGGATCCCAAACCCTGCTCTACTAGGCACTATGTGCTTACTCTTTTGGGGTGGGGGATGGGCAGGGTACCACATGGACCCTCCCCAGTCCCAGGGTGCCCCACTGAGAGCTCAGAGGCCTCCTTCAGGCACATGCAGACACACACACAGTCACATGCCCGCATGCAGGCATAGGCGAGAGCACACACAGACACCCACACGTGGCTGTACACTCGCATATGTGCGCACACCTCAAGGCCTCACGTGCACGCACATCTGCTGAACACTCCCTCACCTCCCTGCTCATGAGGCTCTTCTTGGTATATCTTTTTTGGCTCCCTTCAATACCTCCGCAGCCTCCGTGTCATCCATTCCCTGGCCCTGGCCTCTGGCTCCGCCCTGCAGCTGTGCCCTGGCTTAGACACACATACAGGACCAGAGCCCCTCACAGCCACCTTGTCCAGGGTCAGTGGCCTCAGGAGCTCATCTCCATCCTCAGCTCAGTTGGGGGAAAAGATCTGGTGGCCTAGAGGCCTCCAGGCCCGGGGCCTGCGTGTACAGGGTAGGCACTTTGTCCTCGCTCCTTGGGACTTGGCTGTCTGTCCACTTCACCAGCACCTGTGTTTTGCCCCTTGGGCCCATCTGCTTACGTGGGTCCCTAGGCTGCATCTGTGCTGTCATGGGTGGATGGCGTGGGCTGGCATCCCCAGGCCGGTCAGATGGGATGCAGCCCTTCCTTGGGGGGCTGGGGACTGGAATGGATGCCATTGCCAGGGGATGGGATGGTTTGGTCTAGGTGGGGAGGACGGAACAAACCACAGGGCCACCCAGGTGTGGTGGAGAAGGGTGCCGAACGGATGCCCCAGCTGTGCCCGTGTGTCTCATTCTTGCTCCCGTGGCCAGCCTCCACGTGGTATGGCCAGGGCCATTGAGCCTTGTAGGCAGCGGGGGACAGTCTGGCCTGTGCTGATGTGTATGCACACTTAGGGAGATGGTTGGCTGGTGCTGATGAGCATCATGGTGTCTGGCATATTCTGCCGTGCCCCGTAAGGGTCAAGGGCATCCCGGAGGCAGGTCGTTCTGGGCCAGGGAGCACTGCACGTGCAGGAAGGCAGTGTTGTGTTGTATGCTGTTTATTCAATGCATTTTTTTTCCTTTTCCCGCAGACTGGTGATCCTTTGTGAACAAAGCCACATTCAGGGACCCATGTGCATCATCTTCTTTAAGTTCGATCCTCGCCCTGTCTCTAAAAATGCATACAGGTAACCCCCTTTCTCTGTTTCTGTGGTCCTCTGCTTGACCTCAGGGTCCCCACTGTCCTCCTAGTGCCCAGGTGGGGACAGGCTGTACAGGCTGGGCCTGCCCTGTCCTGTCCAGCGGTGGTTACTCAGTATGGGGTGTGGCAGTGAGTACCGCTCGGTGGCAGGAACGCTGAACTGACATACTAAGGTGTAGAGACTTAGCTGCTTAAGGTCGCTGTGTGGGCAGCACAGAGGAGTCACGTGCGGCCAGCCAGGGGTGCACTCCTATGGTCTCGACAGGGGCACCAGGGGTGGCAGAACTGGTTTGATGAGCAAAAGCCCTGTTTGGACTGGCTGCTCTGTGTTGCCAGTGGGAAATCTGGGTGGTGGTGGCAACAGAGGGTCTGTGGGTCCTGAGCTGGGGAATGAGGGTGGGGGTGGGGAAGCTGGGAGACCAGCAGAGGAGGTGGGAAACTGAGGCCAGAAAGGGGTAAGACATGATCCAATGCACCCCCCACCCTGCTCCTCATGCCCCTGGGCTCTGGATGTGTCCCTCTGTTCCCTGGGGCAACCTAAAGGGAATTCATCTACGTTTTTCCAGATATGAGGCTGAGAGATAACTCACAACCAAAAATGACATTTAAAAAAAACAAACATTTTATTTATTTATTTATGTATTTGACAGAGAGAGAGAGAGAGAGAGTGAGTGCACAAGTAGGGGGAGTGGCAGGCAGCAGCAGGCTCCCCACTAAGCAGGGAGCCCAATGCAGGGCTCTATCCCAGCCACCCAGGTGCCCCCAAAATGACATTTTATTTATTTATTTTTTTTAAGATTTTATTTATTTATTTGACAGACAGATCACAAGAGGCAGGCAGAGAGGGGGGTGGGAAGCAGGCTCCCTGCTGAGCAGAGAGCCCGATGTTGGGCTCGATCCCAGAATCCTGAGATCATGATCTGAGCTGAAGGCAGAGGTTTAACCCACTGAGCCACCCAGGTGCCCCCAAAATGACATTTTAAACTGATCACTAGTACAATTGCCTGGAAAGTTATCATCGTTTTAAAATCTATACCAAAGTCGGTTGGGTGTCTGCCTTCGGCTCAGGTCATGATCCCAGGGTTCTGGGATCAAGTCCTACATGGGGCTCCTTGGTTGGTGGGGAGCCTGCTTCTCCCTCTGCCTGCCTCTCCTCCTGCTTGTGCTCGCTGTCTCTCTGACAAATAAGTAAATAAGATTAAAAAACAAACAAATAAATACATTTTAAAATTTATACCAGAAATGATTTAAATCATCCTGACTAGCTTCTTAGATTTGAGTCACTGCAAAATTGCACAGACACCATGCTGCCTAATTTCGTGCTGAATGAAAGTCATTCCAGTCCAGGGGCTGGGGACTGAAGAGTCCCCAGTGTTCCCATCATTCAGAGGAGTGGCCAGCAGGGCCAGGCCAGGATCCTGGAGCTAACCCTGAACAACCCCCAGCAGAATGAGCTCTTTGAGTCAGGGTGCAGCCAGTGGGCAGAATCCAGGTGCAGTGATTTATTTGAGCCGGGGAAGCATAACACCCAGAATTATTAACCATACTAGGATTGGAATGCCCTGGGCAGAGCCCTGTCTGCCACCCTCAGGCCGAGAGCCAGACTTTGCTGGAGAGGCTCAGCTTCGGTGCATTGACTAGGAAAGAAATCGCTGGGGTGCCATGGCAGCAGAACTTGAAAGGAGTCTACTCTCCGGTGTGCTGGCAACTGTCGGTGTGCTGGCAACTGTCGCTGGAGGATACTGGGCAAAGGTGCTGGCCACTGGGTGCTTGGGGGAAGCCCAGTGTGTATTGGGATTCATCCTGGGCGAGCTGGAGGAGGGGCCTGAGGAAGCACCTTGCAGCCAGGCAAAGAAGCCTCTCCCTCCGGGGTGTCTCTCTAGCGCCCTCTACTGACAAAACTTAATAAGGTATCAGCCGCAAAGTTCAGCTCCTTTATCTTGAGGAGGCAATGAGGGGCAAATTCGGCGCTGAGTCATAAGGACTGGATCACCGACACTGTTGACCCCTTTGGCTACTGAGGTTTCATGTGCACCCTTCTATGCTCACGTGAGCCCTTACATACCAACAAAATGACTCCGTTTTCACCTGAGAAGTGAAGGATTTCTCGAACGGGGACACGCAGCCTGACGATTCCCGGGTCTGTTGCTGGCTGTATTTACAACCACATTCAGCCACAGCCTCCCTGGATATGGTGTTTCCCAAAGTTACCACCAGTCTGTCAGTAAAATAAACACGGGAAGAAGGAGGAAAGAGGTCTCTCTTGCTTTTGCTCAGGACCTGTGGGTCACTGCCATGACCTCTCCACGACTCCTTATGGATTGTGATTTGAGATAGCCTTGATGTTTCTCTCCAGTGTTTTCCAAAGCCCTGAGCCAGAAACTGCATTTGCCACCTCTAGTGACTGACCGAATCCACTTGTTTACCCTCTCGCATGGGAAGGCAAGAGGGGCTTCCGATGGGAGCACCTGCTCTAGGTGTGGGGCTCTCTGGCCTATGAGAATGGGTGGGCCACAGGCCCTTGGTGTCCATGGTTCTGTATGTGCGTGATAGGAGAAAAGGAGGGGGGAGCAAGGGGAGAGCGCCTTGGGAGGGACACCGCAGCAGGTCCAGTGAGGAGAGGCCAAGCCTGGGCCTGTCCGAGGTTGGAGAGAGGCTCCCTGTGCCTGGAGTGGGATGGAGAGCAGGCCAGGCTCCAGGGCCATCAGTGTGGTAGGGAGGAGGCCCTGGATGGGGCCAGCAGGACCTGCCCCAGCACCCCTCTTGCTTTAGCCATCCCTGTCCTGGCCTGGGGTGCACCAGCCTCTGTCCCCTGCATTGGCATCCACTGTTGTGTCTTCCTCTCCCCACCCCCCACACCCCACTAACTGGCAGGAATAGGGATGTGTGCCATTCTAACCACAGACAAGTGTCCAGTTCAGTGGCATTAAGTACATTCACATTGTTGTGCAACCTTCTGCATCATCCATCCCTCTATCTCCAGAACCCTTCATTGTCCCCAACTGAAGCTCTGTCACCACCAAACACTGACTCCCCATTTCCCTCCCCCCACCCCGGGAACCACCAGTCTCCTTTCTGTTTCTATGACATTGACTGCTCTGGGGACCTCATATAAGTGGAATTTGTGTGACTGGCTTCTTTTACTGAGCGTAGGGTCCTCAAGGTCACAGTGTAGCAGGTGTCCGAATCTCTTTCCTTCTTGAGGCTGAGTAACATCCCACCATATGCAAGACCATAGTTTTATCTGCTTCTTTCTTTTTTTTTTTTAAAGATTTTATTTATTTATTTATTTGACAGAGAGAGATCACAAGTAGTCAGAGAGGCAAGCAGAGAGAGAGGAAGGGAAGCAGGCTCCCTGCTGAGCAGAGAGCCCGATGCGGGGCTCGATCCCAGGACCCCAGGATCATGATCCGAGCCAAAGGCAGAGGCTTTAACCCACTGAGCCACCCAGGTGCCCCTATCCCCTCATTTCGTGATGGACACCTGCACTGTTGCCCCTTTTTGGCTATTATGAGTCATGCCACCGTGGAGATTTGCATACAGGTATCCGTTTGAGTCCCACTTTCCTTTCTCTTGGGGGCAGATACCCCAAAGCAGAATTGCTGGATCATATGGCAATTCTGTGTTTGACTTTCTGAGGAACTGCCAAATTGATTCCCTCAAGTGTCTTTTGATGGCCATGCCATAGGCTTCCCAAGCCATGTCAGCCCATGTCTCCGTTTGGTGGCGGAGTATGTCTTCACAGTGTATCATCATTGTGCATTGTACAGACCAACTTCTCTCCCACCAAGCCGGACAAGCCAGGTGCTGGGGCCACCATCCGCTTGGACTCTGCTGCCCACCAAGCCAGTCCACGTGGCTGGGACGGATCAAAGACCCTGTGCTCCGTGTGCTCTCTTAAGCACCCTTAATTTCATCACACATGCAGTGGCCTCTTGACACTTGGGCTAATGGGAAGCACCTGGCTTTGTTTGTGGGTTAAATTCATCCCTGCAGTCACCATTGCTCCTGGGTCCGACAGTTGCGAAGGGGACTTTTGTAGCTGGGATGGTAGCCGTCCTTGCCACCTAAAGTTGGCCTCTGAACAGCGTGGATTTGAACTATGCCAGTCCACTCACATGCTGATTTTTCAAAGTATGATACTATAAATGTATTTTCTCTTCCTTATGATTCTCTTTTAAGATTTTTAAATTTTTTCTGAGTAATCTCTACACCCAACATAGGGCTCGAACTTACAACCCTGAGATCAAGAGTCGAGGGTTCCACTGACTGAGCCAGCCAGGCCCTCCTCTTTGTGATTTTCTTTTCTTTAAAGATTTTATTTATTTATTTGACAGAGATCACAAGCAGGCAGAGAGGCAGGCATAGAGAGAGGAAGGGAAGCAGGCTCCCCGCCAAGCAGAGAGCCCGATGCGGGGCTCGATCCCAGGACCCTGGGATCGTGACCTGAGCCGAAGGCAGCGGCTTTAACCCACTGAGCCACCCAGGCGCCCCTGTGATTTTCTTAATAATGTTTTATTTTTCTTTAGCTTACCTTATTGTAAAAATATGGCATGTAATACACATAATATATAAATTACACGTGAATTGATTATTTATGCTATTGGTAAGGTTTGAGGTGAACAATAGGCCAGTACCAATTAAGTTTTAGTGGAGTCAAAAGTTATACATGGATTTTTGGGGTGCCTGGGTGGCTCAGTTGGTTAAGCATCTGCCCTTGACTCAGGTCCTGATCCCAGGGTCCTGGGATAGAGCCCCGTATTGGGCTCTGCTTAGTGTGGAGCCTGCTTCTCCCTCTCCCTCTGCTGCTCCCCTAGTTTGTGCTCCGTCTCTCTCTCTCTCTTTCTTTCTCTCCCTACCAAATAAATAGATAAGAGCTTTAATTTTTAAAAAAAGTTATACATGGATTTTTTGTCTGTGCAGGAAGGGGGGGTTGGTACCCCTAACCCCTGTGATCAGGGATCAGCTGTATACGTAAATAATTTAAACATCTCTCTGCCCTACAGAAAAGAATGAGACAGCCTCAGCTTTTTTTTTTTAAGGATTTTATTTATTTATTTATTTATTTGTCAGAGAGAGAGAGAGAGAGAGAGAGCATACAAGCAGGCAGAGTGGCAGGCAGAGGCGGAGAAAGAAGCAGGCCATCCGAGCAAGGAGCCCCATACGGGACTTGATCCCATGACCCTGGGATCATGACCTGAGCTGAAGGCAGTGGCTTAACCCGCTGAGCCACCCAGGCGTCCCAAGACAGCCTCACCTTTGATGGCATGGGCAGTGTCACCCCCCGGCTCTACCCTTGCCGGATGCTGATCTCACAGGCGTGTATTTTCTGGCTTCCCAGGAGTCAGTTCCTGAAAGATGAGCCTGTCCCTGTCATCCCCTGCCTGGGCCTGGCCTAGCGATGGTGGTGCTTGGTTTGTGGCCTGCCACTTTGCAGGCCTGCTGGTGAAAGGCATAGCTCCCAAAGCATCTCTCCTTCTCTTGGGCCTCATTCGATAATCATATCATCTGTTTCCCCACGAGAGAAAGCGTAGCCCACTAGAGCATGCGTCCTGTGGTCTGTTCTGCCCAGATTTAGCAGTCCTAATGTGTCATTGAGTGACACTTCCTGGGCATAGGCAGGGAGGGAGGGAGGAGGGAGCCAGCTCAGCCCCTGCCCAGGGAGTGAAATGAGCATGGCCACTTCTGCAGACCATCTCCAGGCCCGACACTGAGCTCAGCCCTGGTGTCATGGATCCCATGGCCTCCCATCCCCCATGTTACCCTCCCACTGCCCCTCGCTGTTGGGAATACCTGTCCCTCCAGCCATCCCCATGTCACATCCCACTGACCTGGCATGACTCCCCAGATGCCCTCAGGCCTCCCCGTCTATCTTCTTGGTGCTGAATTGGCCCTGGTAAGGGGGGCTCCTTGGGCATCACTCCCTCTAGGGGTTGCCCCTGCCCAGATGTGGAATTCCCCTGGGTGGTCCCAGCTTCTGCCTCCCATGCCCTGGCACTTGGAACCTCCAATTTTTGGCGACGATTACCCAGTGTGAGTACTGTCTGGGTGCCTAATGTTCTGTTCATTTTAAGTTTTAGTACTGATGCTTGCAGCACTGCAGTGAGGAGTGGAGCAGAGGAGAAATTATTTGAGCAGCTTGGGAGGTGCTGACTTAGAAGTTTTCCCTGCTGGCTGCAGCTTTGCCTGGGGTCACAATGACCTTGCTCTGTAGTGGCAGTGGTCTTTCCCTGGAATTCCAGTTCTTCCCCTGATTGCAAAGGGATACATGCTCTTTGGAAAAAAGTCATACCCTACAGGACATACAAAGTAAAATGTGAGCTCCCGTAACCCCTGTGGTAGGCTCCCAAGATTCTTGCCCCCACTGTACACACCAATGTCATCCATTGCCCTGGTTGTGTGTGGGACTCGGGGGCTAAATGCAAAGGGATTTGGCCAATGTGATGAAGGTCCATAATTGGCTGACTTGGAGGTAGTCAAATGGGAGCAGTCCTGGGTTGGTCTGACATAATCAGGTGGGGCCAGGCCCCTCCTGAAGAGGGAAGCTGCTGTGCTTGGAGGGGCCCATGATCAGGACCTGGGGGTGGCCTCCAGGCGTTGAGAGGGACCCCGGCCGAGGACAGGAGTTCTGCAGCAACCTCAGGAACACCCTGTCAGTTGGCACCTCAGGGGCCGCTGAGCAGAGCACACAGCATATCCAGCCCATGCTCCTGTCCACAGACTGAGATGAGAGGTAGGCCCCGCTTTGAGTTGCTGCATGCGCATGCTGTGAGTGTGGCCATTTGTGAGGCCCCAAAGAAAACCAGTACACTTCCTGTTGGGTAACACCATCGTGGTTGTCGTAGAACCACCATTTTTATCAAAATGTCTGTTGGTTTGTTTATTTATTTATTTTTAAGATTTTTATTTATTTATTTGACAGAGAGAGACAGGGAGAGAAAGAAAGCACACAAGCAGGGGGAGCACCAGGCAGAAGAAGAGGGAGAAGCAGGCTCCCCACTGAGCATGGAGCTGGATGTGGGGCTCAATCCCAGGACCCTGGCATCATGACCTGAGCTGAAGGCAGACACTTAACCAACTGAGCCACCCAGGTGCCCCAAAATGCCTGTTTAGACTCATGAGCTGATTCCCCTTGTTGACTCCAGTCTGGAGGGGCTGCTGGGTGAGCTGTTACATCCTTCTGGTGGCTTTCATGGGACTCATCACTGCTGATAACATTATGGGCCATGGCCCCCGGGCACCTGCTACCTGATGCTAAACTCTCCACGGAGGGTGCACAGACTTGCCCCCTCAGATGGTGCAGAGACCCCCCCACCCCATAGTACACAGATTTACCCCCCCAAGATGGTGCACAGGCCCATCCCAGATGGTGCACTGACTTACCATGTAGACTACACACAGCTCACCCCCTAGATGGTGCACAGACTCCTCCAACCCTACTGGTACGCAAACTCCTCCCCTCTAGGTGGTGTGTAGCCTCCGCCCCCCAGGTGGTACGCAGACTCCTCCCCCCAGGTGGTACGCAGACTCCTCCCCCCAGGTGCTGTGCAGACCCCGCCCCACAGGTGGTACACAGACTCCTCCCCACAGGTGCCACGCAGACTCACTCAGGTGGTACACACCCAGTACCTCCAAACAATGCACAGACCCACCCCCAGTCGCAGGGTGAGGAGTTCCCATCAGTAATGAGTTGTTTGTGGTTTCATTATTAGAACAAAGCTTTGGGTCATTTGCTGTCCTCAGAGCCCCTGGCTTGTGCACATGGCCCCTGCCCCTGGGCGCCGTGACACAGATGGCCTTATTGGGGTTGCAGCACCCAGAAGTGGTGAGTAAAGGAATACTTTCTCTTACTTGGAACCTTGATGTGAGTACTCCTCAGGCCTACATGTTTCCCAATTAGATATTTAATGGAATCCCCAGCAAACCACTAGCAATTCAGTGAAATAGTGACTCCTTTTTTTTTTTTTTTTTTTTAGATTTTTATTTCTTTGACAGAGAGAGCACAAGTAGGCAGGGTGGCAGACAGAGGGAGAGGGAGAAGCAGGCTCGCTGCCGAGCAGGGAGCCCAGTGTGGGGCTTGACCCCAGGACCTCGGGATCACACCTCAGCCAAAGGCAGCTGCTTAACTGACTGAGCCACCCAGGTGCACCTAAATAGCGACTCTTGTAGCAGCAGTAGTTGTAACCCAGCAGTTAATATTCCTAGTTATTAACAAATGCATGTCACTGCTCCTTGTTTTAAAAATGGGAGTTGAAAATCTTAGGACAGAAGGTTCTGCTCAGGCAGCTTTTTTTTTTTTTTTCCTCTCCCTAATTTTTCCTTTTCTGGAGACTTACATAAGAATCAGAACCAGAAGCCAATAGTACTAGTGTCAATTTGGGAAGCACCTCCCCGGGTCCACCCCCCACCCGGCCCCGACCCGGCCCGCTGAAGTGAGCAGAGGAGCAGGAATGCATGTCTGAAAGAGAGCACTGTTTCCTGACCACATGGAATGACCTCTGCCAACAAGGGTTGGTGGGGTCCCCAGCCCATACAGGCAGCCCGTGGAGCAGTGCCCTCTGTGCCAGCCGGGATGGATCCAGAATTGAATCACAGAAGAAAGGGACAAAGCAGATGTGGTGGAAGATAGGGGTCAAGGTCCAGCTGGCTTCTCCTTAAGGCTGCCTACCTCAACCTGGGGCTGGGGTCTGACGGGTGGAGCTGCAGAGGACTGTCCTGGGAATGGCTGGGGGTTTGGATCAGAGATAGCGACTCCTCCCTGAGTGCCTGTCCCTAAGACCTGGAGCAGCCCAGAATGCTGTGTCCGGGGGGATAGAGAGCTGCCACCAGTTGGATGGATGTCCCGAAGGTGGTGACACTTCCAGGGCAGATCCGGAGGGTTTGACGGCTACCCCCAGTCCTTGGCCTTATTGATGCCTGTGACTGGGGCTGGGCGGGGAGGTACGGAGTTGGAGGGGTTGTTGCACACAGGATGAAAGCACTTCTGTGGGCCTGGATGGTGGTGCGGGTACCAGTTTCACTTTCAATTTTATGAAGTTTGAAAACTCACATTTTACTGCAAGCAAGTTTTCATAAAAATCATTTTTTTAAAGAGTTTCTTTATTTGAGAGAGAAAAGAGAGTGCATGCATAGCAGAGGGGGAGGGGCAGACAGAGAGGGACAAGCGGACTCTCCGAAGAGCAGAGACCCCCACGTGGGGCTTGATCCCAGGATGCTGAGATCGTGAGCTGAGCTGAAGGTAGACACTACTGACTGAGCCATCCAGGTGCCCTTAAATATTCATATACAGCTAAGAGTCAATACAAAAATTATTTTGGGGGATGCCTGGGTGGCTCAGTTGGTTAAGCGGCTGCCTTGGGCTCAGGTCATGATCCCAGCATCCTGGGATCGAGTCCCACATCGGGCTCTTTGCTTGGCAGGGAGCCTGCTTCTCCCTCTGCCTCTGCCTGCCTCTCTGTCTGCCTGTGCTCACTCTCTCTCTCTCTCTAACAAATAAATAAATAAATAAAATCTTTAAAAAAAATTATTTTGGAAGACTCCTTGGGGTCTGACCACTGACTAGACTGACTTGGTTTTAGACCCAGCGTGACCACAGGCGGCCAAGCCATAGCTCCTGGTCCCATGCTCGTGGTGCTTGGAGGGTCCTTTGGCCATCGCATATTAGACCCAGAGAGGTCTCATGGACATGCAGTCCCACTCAGGCACTGTCTGTGTTCTTATTTAAAATGGCAAAGCCACCTAGAAAATATGTTTTCTTTTGTTAAAACTAGAGCTCTTTTGAAAACGTTGACATCTTTTCTACTTGCCAACAAAAAAACTTGTTGGATTCATAATGCAAAAACACTAGAGAAACACAGAAGTTCTTACCCTCTTCCTTCCCCCAGACACCCCAAAACTCAGGAGAGCAGCCTCCAGAGAGCCTGTGCTCTGTTCTGATGCATCCCCTGGCCCCTTCTGGTGGGCATGGTCACATTTCCAGGAAGTCACAGGCTCACTGTGGATGGCCTTGGGAAGGGACAGATGGACAGAAGGGGTACCTCTCTGCTACCAGGACACCTGGGACATGCTTGGTCCCAGCTGCTAAGGGCCCTCCCCTCT
This sequence comes from Taxidea taxus jeffersonii, assembly GCA_003697995.1. Classification (NCBI taxonomy): domain Eukaryota; kingdom Metazoa; phylum Chordata; class Mammalia; order Carnivora; family Mustelidae; genus Taxidea; species Taxidea taxus. The sequence goes on from RCUC01140605.1 coordinate 40,164, forward strand.
GCAGGTCCTGCCACCCTTTTTGGGTGAGTAGGGGTATGCAGGGTGGGATGGGATATGCGTCTTTGCCCAGCATCTCCTCTTTTCTCTGGCAGGGTCCTAGGGCACAGTCTTGGCTGAAGGCTCCCTAGGAAACCCACCTGTCTGGAGCCATCACTGACCTTTGTTTCCTGAGAGTTCCTATCCTCTTTAGGACTTGCCTATGTTGCTACGGAGGCAGATTTTCTTTGTCAACAGGAGAAAAACATTGGCTTTTCTGTTTTCCCCTGAGACCTTTAGTCATGCTTTCTCTTTTAGGCTCATCCTGGCAGCCAACAGGGATGAATTTTACCACAGACCATCCAAGGTCGCTGACTTCTGGGGGAACAACAATGAGGTCCTCAGTGGTGAGTCTTTCCTCAGGGGGCAGCCACAGCATGGAGGGAAGTAGGAGGCCCTGAGTGCCTTTAACTGGTACTGTAAGTGCAGAACGAATGAGTGGACGCTGACTGGTCTCATGGGGGAGGCTCCCAGGTTGGGGTCTGGGGCCAGCATTGAGGTGACCAGCCCCGAAGTGTCTACCCAGCACCGGCCGCCTGTTTTCATGTGTTGTGGACTCCCAGAGAAGTAGCTGGAAGAATTGGTTGGTTTATTTGGCTCCACCTTTTCGCATTAGGGTGTGGTTTGGTTCGTAGGAGGTGCAGGTTCACATTTGGTCACCCTGTGAATCGTCGTTGTGTGGTGTGTGTGT